>APFE031370950.1:0-25902 GCA_000404065.3 Pinus taeda
AAATCCATCGAGTTTTGACCCGAGAGAGCCTTCTCATACCTCGTAGGGCTAGCTACGAGGTGAAATGGTTTGATGTAGCCTTGAGAGTTTATCTATCTCAGCCTAGGTGAATTCCAAGCACTAACAGTAACTACAGCTCATCAATCTCTTGTTGACAAGAAGATGACCTCACCCTTCAAGCATTTGACCTTTTCCATTTCTTAACAAATCAATGCCCTGATATTGTAGAAAACAATGGGCCCATCTCTACCATATCGATGTCATCTCCCCATTTGTTCACTTATGAAAGCCTTTCTCGAATGATTTTGAGAGCCTCCTTTGTTGCATATGGAAGTCCTATCTTTGGGTCGTGATACATACTTGGAAGTCTTCATTGTAACAACACATATAGGTTGCTCTGGATAGGGAACGTATTTTGAAAATAAATTTGGTGGAAATGTTGAAACCTCTGTAAAATCCAGAGTATTATTGCCATCTCTCGAGTGAAAAGATATCAGTGGGCCTACATACACAGATTTATGGACAATGGCCTTTTTATTAAATTCCTCCTCACATGATAGCATTATTTCCAAATTTTGTAAGTTCATGATATTTTTCTATGCAGCTTCTAAAATCATTTCTTTATTAAGTCATATGTCGCTCCTCTCCCTCTCTTTTCCATTTTATTATGGGCTTCATCAAATATTACGGCAACACGAAGAGACTCTCTCACCTTGGCGCACAATAAATGTTGTTCTATTATATTTTCTTATTGTACTTTCACCTTCTGGATCACCAAGAGTCTCTTGATATTTGGACTAGGATGGTTTTTATTCATGTGTAGAACCTTCTTTAGTTTCAAGAAAAGTTTTTAAAGAGACAAACCCTTTCCTTTTGATTTTTTTTCTTGAAAGATGTATTTCCCTAAATTAGCTTTCTCTTCTTTACATACCTTCTTTCCTCATCATCTGATACATCTTCATCTGGTTCAAGCTCATTATAATCAAATTCATTGTTAAGCTCATCAGCCACTTCCCCTTCCTCCTAGTATTCACATAATTTTCTTCCTCTCTGAAGGCATCTTGGCCCCAAAATTGTTCCTCATTTTCTAGCTCTTCATCTAGCAGCTTTGATATCCTTTTTCCGTGGGTGGCACGTATGGAGTGATCCATAATAACTAGTGAACCATTCATGGTCACCATTGCGCTCTTCTCCTCTCGTCCTTCAGCACAATTTCACTTGACTTATATTTAGAAACCCGAGAGTGTTTTCACCTCCTTGTACAGCAGTTTTCATCCACTATTTCCTGCAAGATTTAAATCTTCTTCTTCAACTTATGAAACCTTCTTACAACTTGACACTGCTCCAGAGCTCGAAATGAATCACATATGAGTGATAATGACATAGGTTCAAGGAAATTTGAATTTTATGCCACCCAAAACCTCTTTCTTATGGTGGTTTTGAATGATGAAAGCGAGGTGACATGAGAGGGTACTTTTCAATCATGAGTAGGACATGACACTAATTGACTCATAAATAACTCTAAACACACTCATATGACTGACATGACCTCTACCACTGACTTATAAAAGTAAAATCCCTCATGACATGACCCCTTTCGCTCTCATAATAACCCTTTTATGACACAAATATTTACAATGACTTTGACCAATTTGACTCTTTTGTGAAAAGACCCCTTAGACTATCAGACTCATGAACACATAAGTTAAATTTTACAAAAGACCCCCAAATGAATAGTAATATAGAAACACTATGATCCCTATATTATAGGACCCCAACATTGGCTTCAATGGGGATGAAATCCTCTCTGTGGGGTGCCAAGAACGTCGTAGACTAGTAGCATGAACCATTTGGCAATGGAGTCTAACTGCAATTGGCTCTGACCTGTGACCTTATCCAATTCAAGCCAAATTAAAAATAAAACTCAAACTTAAATTACTTCCTTCGGCCAAAGGTGGGAGTCAAAACCAAACTGTAACCAAACTGACAACCTATTATAATCCTCAAACTGAACCAAATCAATTCTTCAAATTGAAAACTAGATTGTACACTAAGAGTTGAAAAATCTGTTGCAAACAGAAACTAAAAAGAATTCTCAAGGTGTTGAGATTATTCCTCACACCGACCTACTCAAATTTATTGGAAACATCTACTATATTAGGTAATAGAAAAATATCAGTGTAACCATGAAAGAAAATGACCACTTACTTGAATTCTTCTCAAACTTTCCTTAATTGGGCAGAGAATAAAAGAATGGTAACTCAAACTGTAACTGAGACTGATAACCATAATTCATAAATACAAAAAAATCCATCTTCCTGGATGAATAAAACAGATTGGCAAAAGGGTCTTGGAGATCATCAAGTCCTTCGTTTGGTGGATCCTTCTCAAATTCCAATGCAATAATATGTTCTTTCCTATCATCCAAATTAGAGACAAGGTTTGTATGTTCTTTCAAATCTTCAATTGAGGTAGCCACATCTTGAATAAAGAAAGTGTCTACATCCATGGGGTCTATAACAACCTACTCTTCTTTGTTATTTCCTTGCAACTCTTGGTAATTATCATCTGGAACAATTCCACTATCTAAAGCTTTTATGCATACAAATTCAAAACTATGATTTTCACATACTTGTTCTTGAAATAAAGATTCATAAAATGAATGAGATAAACAATAGCTCAAATGAATATCTTGATCCTATTCTTGGCTACTTAGCAATTGGCAAGGCTGTTGAATATGTCCATCAGAGTCAGGAGAAAAGACGAGATCCAACATCAGGATTACAATCTGCTTCATTTCTAGCGAAAGAAGAAACCTTTGTCTATTTGAAATTGTCCTAGATATCTTGACAACTAGCCTCTAACATTTCTTCTTGATGTTTAAAAGGATTTTCATGAAGGACCTATAAAATTTCCTCATCCATGACCTCATTATCTTCATACAAGTTTTCCAAATTTTCAATGAATCTCTCAAAATGTCCAAAGTAGTTTTTAACCAACAATAAACATGGATAAGAATCTTTAAAATTTTCAAAGAATATTGTAAAAAAATATTTTAAACAATATAAACTAGAAAGTAGTAAATGTTCATTACATGATTGTGCATTTCCTTCCAAGGATACCATGAACATCTTCATAAGGAAATCTTCATGAAACTCAACCTTTACCTTATGCACATGCATGTGAAACTTAATTAAATGAAGAGAAACATCTTATCGTATCAAATCTTTGAATCCCTAAAAATAAGTTTTCCAATTGACACAAGGCATGCGATTTGGAAAGCTTGGAATATGAATGTGATGCATAGGAGCATAATTTGCATATTTGTGATCCATCTCAAACCAATAGAGTCACTAGTGACACCATGATTTTCCAAATCATGCTGCCAGTGGAGTATTTGGATCAACTTGAAGCTTGATTGGATTCGACAGGTGAATAATACAACCTTCATGTGTTGGATTGTTGTCTACCATCAGCGATCAGATTTAAAACTTTGTTTTCCACCATAAACAATTCGATCTAAAAATCTTGATTTGAAAAGCTGAAGAAGAAGATTTAAAGCTTGTGGGAAACATTCGATGGAAACTACTACGCAAGGAGGTGAAACTGCTCACGGGTTTCTGAATATAAGTCAAGTGAAGTGGTGCTTAAGGACAAAAGGAGAAGTGTGCAGTGGCTATTATGAATGATCCACAAACTATTATGGATCGCTCCATATGTACCACGCATGTTAAAAGGATGTCAAAGCTACCAAATGAAGAGTTAGAAAATGATGAACAATTCTGGGTTCAGGATGCCTTGAGAGAGGAAGAAAATGATGTGGTATATCGGGAGGAAGGGGAAATGGCTGATGATTTTGACAGTGACTTTGATGATGATGAACCTAAATTAGATGAAGAGGTAGTAGATGATGGTGACAAAAGGCCTTTAAAGAAGAGAATGTTGATTCAAGGAAAGACACCTTTCAAGAAAAAAAATAGAAGGAAAATATTTTCTCTTTAAAAATTGTTCCTGAAACTGCAGAAGTTTCTACCCATGAATCAAAACCATTCCATCCCAAACATCAAGAGACTCCTAGTGATCCAGAAGGTGAAAGGGAAGTAACAAAATCTACAAGAACAACATTTATTGTGCGCCAAGATGAGAGATATTATCTTCGTGATTCCTTACAATATTTGATGAAGCCCATAATCAAATGGAATAGAGAGGGAAAGGAACCACCAGATGACTCAAGAAGAAATGCTTTTACAAATTGCACAAACATAGATCATTAATGTGTTAAACTTGGAAATAGTTTTGGCACGTGAGGAGAAAGTTAAGGAAATCCCATTGTCCATAAATATGTGTATGCAGGCCCACTGATATATTTTCATTCGAGAGATGGAAAGGATACTCTGGAGTTTACAAAGGTTTCAGCATTTCCACCAGATTTGTTTTCAAAATTTGTTCCCTATCTAGAGAACTTGTATGTGTTGTTACATGGAAGACCGCCAAGTATGTATCGTGACCCAAAGACAATTTTGCCATATGTAACAAAGGATTCTTTCAAAATCATTCAAGAAAGGTTTTTAGAAGTGAACAAACAGAGAGACAACATCGATATGGTAGAGATGGGCCCAATGTTTTCTAAAATATCATGGCAAGGTTATGTCAAGAAAGGGATCCCTGTATGATGATTTTGCCTCAAATACCAAAATGTTTACTAAAGAAAGATATATATTAACACCACGGGCTGGAGGATCAACCCCCACATCTAGTGTCGTACCAATGCCAAGGTCGAAGACAAGACAAGAAGCTTCTTTGGAAGATTTAGATTTGGGTTTAAGACTTGGTACCAATTCTTCAAAGGAGCCAATGACATCAACTTTTAAGAATCTCAAGCTATAGCATCTTATGATCATAATGAGAGTGTATTGTCACTTTGTAGACCTTGAGTTTCTCTGGAAATTTGTCCTCACAAGAGTATGATTTTGACAACTTTCATAGTTTGTGTATGGAAAAGATGCAATCTAGAATGTTATTTATGGTTTCAAATGAGGATACAGTAATTGATGAAGTGACTAGAGAGATCAATTCATTCTTATTTATTCTAAAATTGTTGAAAATTGAAATGGATTCAAAAATAAGTCGAGTATATGATAACCTTCGACATGCATTTGTTGCATAAGCCTGTGTATCATTTATCTATGCATGTAGTGTTGTTTGCGGTCGTCTTATTGGTTGGTTTTCATTTTAGATATCATTTTTTTTTTTACTTCAAGTCCCTACTTGAAACTGGGAGTGAGCCAGGTCCCCCCATCTGAAACCTTCCATCGTCTTTGTTGTGCATTTTCTATGAAACATACCATGTTTCACCGAAACTCTGTTTTTTGCTTTCCTTTGCACAATTTTCTCTTGAGGGGGGTTTTAGATCCTGCACAGTCGAGATGGAGACTCCAGAAAATTAAAACAAGCCTACTAGAGTAGTTGTAGAGTGTTATCAATCACAAAATCTTGATCTAGTCAATGTAAACTCAGCCATTCAGATTTCTTTCGAACAGACAGGTTACATTACCTTCCCTTCCCATACAAATACATATGAGGAACTTGTACACTTAGAATTTGGTTTTAAAGAATAGGCTAAGGAAGTTGAAGCAGCAACTCAAAGAGGCAAAGCGTTCATCAAAGAAATGAAGGAGGGGAAGCCTTGATATTCTAGCTAAAGCTGCCCAAAATATAAATTTTGCATCAGGAGAAAATTTATCAATTTTGTTCTTTGAATTTTTTCTCATATGCCCTATTTAGTCAAGTTTTTGTTGAAACTATACTTACACAACAAGGTCCTGCTACGCAAGTTGCACAGTGCCACGTTTTTATGAAGTTATGGGAATTTTAAAGTTTTGGAGCATGGACAAGGTGTTATAAGGTGTATGTAGGTGATAAGTATGCTCCTCAATCAGTTTGAAGTAAAAAAATCAATTAGAATTTGAAGTTCAGAATTTGTTGCACATATGTTACGTAAGTTGGAGTCAACTATCTTGGAGGAAAGATCTGCAACATATCAACCATGGAACTCTACTACACTCTGCTACGCATATGTTGCGCAAGTGGATAGTCAGCCAGTTTCTTTTGCAAATTTGAATTCTTGACTTCTAGAAGCAGTTTCGAGTGTTGAATGTGTCTAGTAGCATTAGGTCATGTAATACAATTTTTTAAGAAAAATTTCCATTTAGTTAGTGTTTTGAAGATGTATTGGTTAATAGTAAACCTGCCCATATTTTTCAGCCAAGTAAGTAAGTAATGTATCTAGTATAGATTGACTTTTATGTAGAAAATTCAAATTCCTAGAGTAGTAATTCAAATTCCATATAATATATAATCATGTAAAAAGATTGGAAAGGGGTTATGGTTAGTGTGGCAAGGAAGCTAGTCTACATTTTCTGAAATTTTTCTATCATTTTTCCGACTCAATAAAAGAAGGCAGGTGCAGTTTTGGCAGATATGCAGTTTTGGCAGATATACTTGTGTCAGTACTTATTGGTATGTGTGTTTCCTTATGATATTTTTATGTGTTTCCTTCTGATATATTTTTAATATATATATTCATGGTGTAAAAATTCCTCATTCTCAGTTTGAAAGGAAATATTTCAGAATTCACTTAGTGCTCTGATTTAAATCATCTAATCATATGTGTTATCTTTTTCTTTTATGGCAATTTGAACTCATCAGTGTTTTGATGCTCAATTTTTCCTCTTTCCTCTTGCTCCACTCACCCATTCACTGCAACGAAATTTGATTTGATATCAATAAGTCTGAATATATTGCCTATGTTTGAATTTCATCATATCCCTTATTCACTTGAATCTAAAACAGTGATATGATCTGGAGTAGCTTTACTTTCCTACAATTACCTTCAGACGTCAAGCCTAAAACTACCCTTTGATCATCATAGTCAGCCTAAGATCTAGAAACTTTCATTCATTTAGTTAATTGAGAGAAGAACACAGTGAGAGTGCCCTCTCCAAGGCTAGTAGGGTTGGGTTCTAGCCTAAAAGTGCTCAGTGGTTACCTTTGCATTTCTCTTTTTAGCATAGAGAAATTTACAGAGTGCTAACATGTACCATGTTCACAAAGTGTTTCTAGAAATTACTAACATGCATTTCGTAAGCTTGAGGAAGAGTAGAACTTGGAAATGGAGTTTGAAGCCATATACATACAATTGATAGAGTTTTTGGAAGTTTTGGGTAGTTGTCATGTAGGCCAACCGTAAAAATATAGAACAGAGTCTATAGTCACACTCTCAGAACTGAGTAATTTCAGTTGTAGCCACATGGAGGATGGGTTATGCGTGCGTGTAGAGTATTTTGGTTGCAATGAAAGGTATGCATGCGTGCATATGGGTTCAAGAAAATGGAAGGCTAATAGATGAAGATTAGAATGGTTGAGTACAATTCATATGACTCCATGTACAAGCTAGAAGAGAAATCAGTGGGATGGGAGAAATCAGTTGGGCGGTAGGGAGAGCGAGACTCTCTTGATCTAGCAGATACATTAAAAGTCTGAAGGCATAGATCATAAGTTGTAAAGTTGATAATTAGTTGTTGATTGAGGACCAGGAAAGGCTTGAAAAAGCTCAATAAAAGCAAGTTGAGGTTAATGCAATTATCCTTCAAATATTTTCATATTTGCATAACTATGGACAATTGGGGACCAATGATAGAGATAGAGAGGAAGAAAAGACTAATGGTGCAGATGGAAGAAAGTCTCAGAAGAGGTACAGGATGGACAAGGATGATATAGTAAAGAGTGGAAAACTCTTGGATACACCTGAGAGGAGGGCTAGTACACATGGATTTATTTTAACTCTACTTATAGGAGACATCATCATCATCATTTCCAGCATTATAGCAGGAGTGAGAAAGGGTATTTGCCATAATAATTAAAGAAAGCAAAGCATCCTAATTTTGATGGTGAGATGATAAAAATAGAATATGCAGAAGCATGGTTGCTTGGAATGAGGAAATTTTTCAGACTTTATGATTACTCAGAGAATATGAAAGCCAATATAGATACTTTCAGACTCAAAGGAAAAGCAAATATCTGGTGAGAACATGTCAAGCATGTCAAGGGCATCAGTGAAGAGAAAATGACTTGGGAAGAATTTCAAAGACTCTTTAGTAAGAAGTACCTATCTGAGAGGTATTATGATGGAAAGGTCAAGGAATTCTATGAGCTCAGGATGTGTTCCATGTCAAATGAAGAATATAAAACCGGATTTCTAGAGCTATTGATATATGTGCCATATATCAACTATGAGAAAGAAAAGATCCAAAAGTTCATCAGTAGATTGTCATTATCATTCAAAGACTGGATTGAGTTTGATGAGCCTTAGTCATTGGAGGAATCCATCATAAAGTTGAAGCATTGCTATGAACAGTCAAAGTGAAAGCCTGATTTCAAGCGTGTTGGAAGGGTAGTGAGAAGACTAAAGGAAAATGGGCCAAGAAGCAAGGAAGATCTCACAATGTAGGGGTGAATGAAAATATGGCTTCTCATAAGAAGTCCAATGTAGTTGAAAAAGGACATGGGTCTCAGCCTGTGGAGCAATAGAATAAAGGCAGTGGCAAAAATCCTTTGAAGTGTTGGATTTCTAGTAGAGATCATCGCAAGAAGGATTATCCTTTGTATTAGGGTGACAGGCCTCAAATTTACAATGCTCAAGAGGCACAGATAGTTGGGGATGTAGGTCATAGAATTCCCTCAATCTATGCAACAGTTGATAAAAGGAAGGTAGACCACCATGCATCCATTATCGAGATGGAAGTTAAGCTTTGTGATCAAGTTGTTTCTATTTTGATTGGAGCAAGATCAAATTATAGTTATATTAGTTCTAAACTAGTGGATTAGTGTCGTTTGGATAACGAAGTGCATGCAGAATCTTAAATGGTGTAGTTGGCTACAGGGACCAAGAGAAGAGTTCATAATTGGGTGAATTATTGTGCATTTGAGCTTAATGGCATGCCTACAACAACTAACCAAAATTTGCTTCCTTTCGGTGCATATAGTATTCTTTTTTCCAAGGATTGGTTGTTTATACACATGACCAAGGTAGATTTGTATGACAAGGCCATTGAGTTCCTGGATGAGGACAGAGAAAAGAGTGCCTTGCAAGGAAATAATAAGCCTACATCGGTGAGGATGGTTACATCCATGCAAGATAAGCAGGATGATGAGGACGGTGAAGTCCTAAGGAGGTATCATATCTTATAGCAGTTTCAGGATGTGTTTCCTACATATATTTCATATTTTTCTCCTCATAGAGATGTGTATTTCTCTATTGATTTGATGCCATGAGTAGCACCAACATCTAAGGCAACATACAATATGAGCACTCCCTACTTGGTGCAATTGAATTTGCAGCTTAAAGATATGCTTGATAAGGGATACATAAGGTCAAGTGTATATCCTTGGGGTGCACTAGTTTTGTTTGTAAGGAAGAAGGACATTACTTTCACATTGTGCATTGATTACAGGCAGTTGAACAAGGAGACTATTAAGAACAACTATCCATTGCCTCGTATTGACGGTTTTTTTATTAGCTAAAGGGAAATGCAATATTTTCAAATATTGATCTGAGATCAAGATATCATCAGGACTGCATCAACAAAGAAGACATCTATAAGACTACATTTCATACAAGGAATGGGCCTTATGAGTGTAGAAATAACTCAAAATTTGCAAGTTCTAATATATTCGGACTGAAAAATAATAGACACAAATTTCTTCCACTCAATCTGCTGAAAAGAAAACATACAATAGAAACACATGCAATCATTCAATCACAACGAACATAGTAATTTTAATGGGGAACCTAACTAGAAAAAAAATCCTCCTTTGTTTTGTATTAAATCATATGAGAATATGGATCTATTACAATGACAGCTTCAATCCTTGAAGCTCAACCTGCACTACAATATTGATCTCCTACTCTCTGACCTACTTTGAACAACACTTAGCCTTCCTCCTATTTCCTTGTGCAATTCCTGATTAAATTAACTCCTAAAAAATAAGGTTTTATCCTATTTCCTTGCACCAATCCTAGAGAAATTGGTCAGCTTCTCCAATTCAAAAACTTGTACACTCAATAGTATACAATTGATAATTACAATGTGCCAATAGTATACAATTGATAGTTACAATGTGCATTTTCCTCAAATCCAACTAGGAAATTCGAATGTTATGCATGATTAAGCCCATTTTTTAATAAATTAATTAGTCAACTAAGAGATCAGTGAATTAACAACAACTGCTACTACTCAACTGAACTCCTACTAACTCTATTCATGATTAGAGCTCTGATAACTAAATTTCACTAACTATAACTCAACTATATTGATATATCTTAGAAGTCAACCCATGCACAAATCTACTTCTAGCCCACAAACTCAAATTGATTGATTTAACTAAGTGACTTGGCTATGTCTCTCCTGCTAACTCCAACTCAAGTCATCCTGCTGATGTGGAAATTTGAATTTATCCATTCAACTAAGGCACAAGTCAAATGAAGCCTTTTATTCATACAATTTAACACTCCCTCTCAGCAATAAAATGGTTTTTAACCACCCTAATCATGCTCTTGTGGAACTCAAGTTTTCCTCTTAACAAAGCCTTTGTCACAATATCTACATCCTACTCCTCCATGGGAATGTACTATAACATGATGATTATCCTCTACACACAATCTGTCAAGTGATGGTACATGATGTCTATATGCTTGGATATATCATGAAACATTGGATTTTTAGAGAGTTTCATACAAATTTGATTGTCACAGTGGATCAATGTAGGCTCCATCCCCTGATTGAAAACACCAACTAGGATCTTCCTCGTCGAAATAGCCTCACATGTTTCTTGACTAGCAGCCATATAATCGGTCTCTGCTGAGTTGAGTGCTATAGATATTTGTTTCCTATTGTAACAAGAAACCATTGCTAACCTAACACTGAAAATAGCTCCTTATGTGCTCTTCCTGTCTGATGTACTCCCTTCCTAATCTGCATCTATGAAGCCTTGGAGCTTCACTCCATCAGTCCTCTTGTACCATAAACCAAAATCTATTATGCCTCTGAGGTATCTAAGAACATGTTTTGTTTCTTTCTAGTGAAGCTTGGTAAACTCCACCATAAACTAACTAAGTTGATTAACTGCAGATAAAATACCAAGCCTTGTGTTCACTAAGTACTCAAGGACCCCACCAACTGTCTGTAGATAGTGCCGTCTACTACCACTCCTGTAGAAGCATCCTATTTCCTCCAATTAGTATCTAGGGGAGTGTTCATGGGCTTACAATCGTGCATATAGAGTCTTTGAATAATTTAAGAGGTGTAGTTCCCCTAACCAAAAAATAGCTCTCCATCTCCCTGCCACACCTCCAATCCAAGGAAGTAATGCACCAAATCCATGTCCTTCATCTCCGACTCTCTTGCAAGTTCATCCTTACAAGACTTGATAACCCTCTCATCTTCTATCAATATTAAATCATCTACATACAGGAATAAGATGAGCAGACTAACATCTACCAAAATGTAGTAGAGATTGGCATTTGCTTCACTCTTAATGAAGCCCAATCCACTGAGATAGGAACCTATGTGAGTGTACCAAGTACGAGGTGCCTACTTGACACCATAAAGGGCCCTCTTGAGTCTACACACATGTGTCTCCCTGTAAAATGTCTCAAATCCCTTGAGTTGCTCAATGTAGATCTCTTCCTCAACCACTCCATTGAAGAAGGCAGTCTCAACATCCATTTGTTTGGTTGATCTTCCACCCAAATTGTGTTTCCAATGCTAGTATGGTCCTGATAGAATAATATCTTACCAAAATGGAAAATTCATCCTCATAATAAACTCCCTCTACCTGTGAGAAGCCTTTGGCCACAATTCTAGCTTCTTACTCCTCAACACTATCATTAGCCACATGTTTCACCTTATACACCCACTTGGAGCCAATAATTGATTTTTCCTCAGGTCTATGCACAACTGCCCAAGCATCATTCTTCATGATGGTATCATACTCCACCATGGAATCTACCAACACCTACTGGGAAACTACCTCATCAAATGAAGAAGGCTTGGAATCAATTAGTTCTATCATGAGCGCCATCTATCTAGTATATATGTTTGGTGATCTCCTCGTCTGTGCAAGGAGCTAGGAGATCCAACATGCTCCTGAGCATCCTGCACCAATTTTTTTTCCTCCCTGATTCTATTCCTCCCTTATCTAGAAGACTCTTTATGAGTTGGTGCCTCCACTCTACCTCCTCTCTACTCCTCCACATGTGGCTTCTCCACAACATCTACTGGATCTAACTAGGGCTCCTCCTTTGGAAGTAGAACATCCTCCTCTAGTGGAATGCTCATTTCCCGCTCTAAATATTTTCGCATGGCCTTATCCTCATCAAATATGACATCTCTCCTCTTCACAGTCCTCTTGAGTGAAGGCATATACACTCAAAAAATCTAAGGTGTGTCTGTGTATCCTACAAATATCCCCCTCTATACAATAGGCTCCAAATTTTTCCTGCTATAATTGGAGACGTGAAAATAGACCATGGATCCAAAAATGCAAAAGTGGGAGACATTTGGCTTCCTACCAGAGAAATCCTCTTTAGGTGTGATCATTCCAAGAATTTTTTGAGGGTTCATGTTTTACAGATAAATAGTTTTATTGCATGTTTTTTCCAATAGGTATAGTGGCAATCCCTTATCATGCATCATTGCTCTTGCAACCCCCATAATGCTTCTATTTTCCTCTCTGTAATATGTGATGCAATCAACTCCCTTATAATACCATCCTTGGAACATAATTCTTTTAAGGCATCAGACACATACTCTCCTCCATTATCACTTCTTAGGTATTTAATTTTTTTTCCAGTCTCGTTTTCAACTAAGGCTTTCAATTCAACAAACTTTGAATAAACCTCATCTCTCTTCTTCATGAAATAGATCCAATATTTATGGGAAAAAACATCTACAAATATCACATAATATCTATGCTTTGCAACTAATACTGTAGAGAAAGCCTTCAACACACATCTAAGTGAACTCGCTCCAAGATGGATCCAGCTCTACTATCTCAGCCCTGGAAGGAGAATTTGACATATTTTCCAAGAGTGCATCCCTTGCAAACATCATTCTAATAAAGGGTACATTTTGGAAGTCCAATGGTGATCTACTGCATTAGTTTCAAAGCTCCATGGTGTAGGTGTCCCATGCACCTATGCCAGAGCTCTCCTTGTCTCGACCCTGAACATGTTTTTCCTTGCTGCTCAATGCAGCGCATGAATCCACCTCTAGCTTGTAGATATTCTTAACCCGGAACACTAATTCAATTTACTTGTCCAGTAGCAACATGCTTCAGATAATCTTTCCCCTTACTAAACACCACATCATATCCATGGCCTTCAAGTACATCTACAGAAAGTAAATTTTTCTTCAGACCAGGCACATACATTAAATTACTTAGGTGAAGATGGGAACCTGACTCTCTTAAAGGTGACAAATCCAATCCCTTTGGTACTATACCTCTCATCATCTCCAAGTTCTATGCGTAATTGTAGGTCCTTCTCCTCGAGGTTGCTAAAGAACTCCTTTCTTCCTATCATATGAAATGAACCACCATAATCTAAGTACCATACACTGTCTCATCTATTACTTTACATGCATGCAATGAGGGTGAAATCCACATCAAATTGTGATGTGATAACATCACCTCTTATTGCTCATGTAGAATTCTTACTGGGTTTCATGTGAGGAAACTTGGCTGCATAATGTCCATATACATGGCAGTGAAAACATTTAATTTTACTGATGTCTTTCTTCTTGTCATGGATCTGGCTAGATTATTCCTTACCTTGGGCCTTCTTTCCCTTAGCCTTCTTTCCATTTCCTACCAAAGTAAAGTTTTCTTCCTCATCAGTTTTGGATGTGACACCATCTCTAGTGTTTCTTCTAATCTACTCTTGCATCAAATCATACCAAAGTCTCATGCCATCTGGGAGCTTGTCTCTTCCGTTAACTAATTCCTGATAGTTCTTCTAGGAATTAGAAAGGCCAAGGAGTGTTAAGCTCACAAGTAAGATGATGGAATATTTTCTCCTACTCTACCAAATTTGTCTCTGACCTGAATGAATCTAAATAAGTATTGAACAATAATTTCATTTTTTCTCATTCAAATGTTTATGAGCTTATCTCTCAATGCCAATTTCCTGGCATCATTACTACTTTCGATTAGATCTTTGATATTTTTCCACACTGCAAAAGAAGTCTCCTTTCCATGAAAATTCATAAACACATGATCTCTGACACCCTCTAGAATAATCATTCTTCCTTTTGTTGTGTCTTTCTTCCACTGAGAAAGTTGTTATGCTTCATAATCTGGTGGTTTTGGAATATTAGTTTTTGTGTACTCTAATACGCCATTGTAATCTAGAGCAGCTTCCATCTGGTCTTTCCAAGCACAAAAATTTGAGGTGCCTTCCAATGCATACTCAAGCCTCAATCCATTGAAATAAATTGTTCCTACACTAGATAAAATATGCTCCAAGGACTCTGCAATTCAAAGTTTTTCTAAGAGAAGATCTAGAACCCGATTTCTATGTAGTATTCAAAGTATATAAAACAATGTGGAAATAGCTTGAAATTTGCAGATGCTAATGAAATCAGACAGAAAATAATAGACACAAATTTCTTCTACTCAATCTACATAAAGAAAAACATACAATAGAAACACATTCAATCACAATGAACACAAAATTTTTACTGGGGAACCCAACTAGGAAAAAACCCTCCTCTATTTTTTATTAAATCATATGAGAATATGGATCTATTACAATGACATCTTCCATCCTTGAAGCTCAACCTGCATTGCAACATTGATCTCCTCTCTGAGCTTCTCTAGCCAACGCTTAGCCAAAATAGGATGTATCCTTCCTCCTATTAGCTTGCGCAATTCCTAAGGAAATTAACTCCTAAAAGATAGGGAAATCTCATATTTCCTTGCGCAAATCCTAGAGAAATTTCTCACCTGCTCTAATGCAAAAACCCATACACTCAATAGTATACAATTGATAATTATAATGTGCATTTTCTTCCCAGCCAACTAGGAAATTCAAATTACATGCATGATTAGGGATATTTTTTAGTAAATTAACTTATTACTTGAGAGATCATTAAGTTAAAAACATTTACTACTACTCACATAAACTCCTACTAACTCTATTCTTGAATAGAGCTCAAATAAATAAGTTTCACTAACTATAACTCGACTAGATTGATAGATCTTAGGAATCAACTCATACACAACTCTAATTCTAGCCCACAAACTCGAATTGACTAATTTAACTAAGTGACTTGGTCATGTCACTCCTGCTAACTGCAATTCAAGGCATCTAGCTAATGTGGAAATTTGAATTTCTCCTTTTTACTAAGGCACAAGTCAAATGAAGCATTTTCTTGTTACAATTTAACAATGACTTTTTGGTGGTTCCTTTTGGTCTTACCAATGCTCTAGCCACCTTCATGTGTATGACAAGCAGTGTGTTCCGCCCTTATCTAGATAAATTTGTGATAGTCTTTGTTGGTTATATATTGATATATTCAAATAATGAGGAAGAGTATGCAGAGCATTTGGTAACAGTATTGAGATTGTTGAGAGATAATAAGTTATATTCCAAGCTCAACAAGTGTAGCTTCTTTTAGTCTCAAACTCATTACTTGAGGCATGTTGTTTCCAAGGAGGGGATAGGAATGGATCCAAATAATATTAAGGTTGTGATGGAGTGCAGAGTGGCTAGCTCTAAAGAATGTGAATAAGGTTATTTCATTCATAGGACTAGCAGGTTATTACAGGAGGCTCATCAGGAACTTCTCTAGGATTATCTATCATATTACATCTTTATAGCGGAAAGGAAAGAAGTGTGCTAAAGGAGTGTGATGTAAAGGAATGTTCCTACAAAGAAGAGATTAGCACATTAAAAACCAAGTTGAAAGAAGGAATGAAAAAACAATATAATAAAAGGGAAGATCAGTGTCAAAGGTTAGAGGTTGAAGTAGCTTCGCTAAGAAATAAACTCAAAAATTTCCAGGAGGCAACAAGAAATGAAGAATATGAAGCACTCAAATACCTTAGAGAATGAACCAATTATTGTGAAGGACTAGAAGTTGAAATCATCTCCCTCAAATCTGATCTTGAAAAATCAAACAAACGATATGAGGATATTCTTAAACAATTTGAAGAATAAGAAAATGGGCTTAAGAAGGAAATCATTGAGTTGAGAACTAAATTTGAAAAAAGTAGAGGTTAAAAATAGTTTGAGGTAAGTATTCTAGAAGGTAAGCTAGCAGAAAAGGATAAGGAATTAAGATTTTAAGATATTACTAAGGTTTTGGATAATATTCTTACAATCAAAGGTCTCCCTCCATTAAATCTGGCCTTGGATTTCATGAAAATGTAAATGGAGAATCCATATCAACATCTCGTGCAACCAATCATAAGGTTATCAGAGAAAACTCTAAAAAACCAAATAAAGAATTAAGAATTCAACCAATCCAACAACCAAAGTAATAAAATCTTCAAAGAAAATCATTTGCTCCTAACTATAGAAGTAGCAATCGATTCTCTCTTCAACACAATAATGTTGAATGTTTTATCTGCCATAACTTTTGACATTTTGAATCCAATTATAGAAGTAGATTCACAGAAAATTCATTAGCACCTAGGGACTCAGGTTTCTTTAAGGGATATTGTTTTGCTGGTAACATGTTTGGTCACAAAGCTACTACTTGCAATAGGACAAATATGAAACAAAAATATTATGATTCCTCTATTGGTATTATAAGATGTTATAATTATGATAAGGTTGGGCATAAGGCCACTAATTTCAAGTCAAGCATTCGAAATGGAAGCATAAGGTGGGATAAGTTTCAACACATGGGTAGAAAGTGTAAGTAGATTTGGAGGAATAAGGAACATCAGTCAAAGACGAAGGGAATATTTCCCCTACTGCAGTTCATTGCTCTTAGAGGCATACTTCTAGCGGTGAATGCAGAAGTGATATGTGGTACATGACCTCATGAACAGAAGATGATAGTTATCAAGTCCACAAGATTAGAAGTATATGATCTCAGGGGGGCTATGCATGACTATCTTGATTATAATTCTCTAGTTTGGTTTGATATTCAATTAGTGATGTTTATATTGCTAACATTGCATTGATGAAGTAATAGTGAACAAGAACAGGTATGGTATGTTCAAGGGGAGATGTTGTTATGAATAATTTAGCATTTTACTTTCTATACGTGGACTACATGAAGGTTAGTCATGTATATGCTTTGGTTTTTATCTAGACAGTCGCGTATGTTTTTTTGAGATAAAGAAATATTGGGACAGACTCGAGGGGAGTTTCTGATATGCTTCATTCAGTTGTCTTCTAGTTCTGACATTGATTGGTTACAGTATGTTGATGGTGCTCATATGTTACTTACAAATGATGTTGGTTTATTACGGTTTATGATGGTTCATGAGTTGTTGCAATGTGTCATTGTTGTTTTGGTTCTTTTGATGGATTCGTTGATTAATGAGTTGAATATAATCAGTTTTGATAATGATAAGTCAGCACAGGCTCAGGGGGAGCATCTACTATGCTTCTAATAGTGCAATGTTGGCATTATGATTTCTTGAGAATTCCTTGTTGCATGATGATGTTCATGATAATTTTATTGGTGATGTATCGTTGTTGATACTGAATACACATACGATGTTGTCATTATATCATTAGTGATGATGAAGTTGCACTTAGTGAATTTTATCTTACATGATACACTTGATGAAAAGGATGTTATGGTCGTTATTGACATTGGTTGATGATGATGAGTTTATGATTCACACATTGATTGTTGACATTTATATGTTGTTGTCATTATGTCATCAATTATGCATGGGTTGAATCTGTTGAAGTTATGAATAATGCCTATATGTTGCTTAAGCTACATGTGAAAAGTTGTTATGATGTTGTTTCTCACATATGGTGTTGATGCATGGAAAGATATGTTTCTTATGGTGTTGTGTTGAAAGAGATTAATATGGCTTTGATATTTGCGGTTCTTCCTACAAATGGAAAGAGAATATTGACCTTGATGATATGAGGTCAAGTGGATGAGTTGTTGACATAGATCTAATGCACTATCTTACACTTCTATTACAGTTGCTTGGTGATGCTTGAAAACATTGCATATTTGGTCAATTCTTGATGATGTTGAATATTGATGCTACATTGCCCCATCCTACTTCATGATGATGATGAGGATGATCATGCTACTACGATTAGATGTTCAAGTCACGGGTTCCTATATTGTGTATGATGGTTTTTGATGTCTATCATGGTCTTTATACCTCACTATTAATGTCTCTGGTTTTGCTTATAAATTAATATTTATCTCTTAATGTAAAAGTCATGTAAAGACCCATGATGTAAATCATTGTAAAATTTAGGCATAGGGTGATTGGGGTCAAGTAATTTATGTATGTAATCCCATTATTTTTTGCAATTGATATAATGGTAAGTCAAATATGTAATCCCATTGTGCTGGGTGTTTGATGTAATCATGATTCATTGTTGATAGGAAACATGATAAAGTATTGTGCTTTTATTGCATATATTTATAGGTTTCAACATATGCTCAGGGGGATCATGGTCATCATGTGGTTCTCGTATTCAGTATATCAGCCTTACAGTACTCATCTCTACAAATGGGGAAATAACCCTTCATTCAGCATTGATCAACCCTTTTCCTTTTATGTCAAAGGGGGAGAGAATCTTGGTGTTTGTAAAAGAATGCTTGGATAATCTTGATGAGAAGCCTCGATATTTACAGGTGTGTTTGCAAGTGATTACAAGGGGTAATCAAACACCAAAGTGGTTTCCATCAAGTCCAAAGGGGGAGATTGTTGTCATTATGGCTAAGTGTTTTCCTTGATGGAAACCTAATTGATAAATATGTCAACATTATGGTAATGGACATATGTGATAGAGGTGATGGACAAAGGAATGGCAGTTCAGAGATAGAAAATATGAATTTTCGGAAAGTATACGCAGATCCTATGCATAAGAGTCGCGTACATACGCATGTCTTATGAGATAAAGTCACATACATAATCCACACCATGGTAAATTTAATATCTTGAAGGGTCTTTACCATGGTATTGGACCATAGTAATGAGTGCAAAAACGGTTATTTGATCCCATCAAAGTATCCCAACCGCATTACTAGGGGATTGGCCTAAGGCTAATGATCTATAAGAAGATGGAGATCAAAGTGTTATTTGCACAAGTAATGTATTTTTTATGAATGATTTGATCTTAAATAGGTGTGCACCAAGGATCAAGGAGATGAGTCAGATTTGAAAGATCTGAAGTATTTTAACATCTGTGCTTGATTACTGTTCTTATTGAAAATGTCTAACAATGATAGATTTTTTATTATAATAATGTTGTGATCTAAATGAAGTATTCTAAAGTATGTAATTACGATGGTAAGGATTGGAGAGAGTAAAATTTTATTTGCAGTGAAATTTTTCAAAATTATACGTATGATTATCTCAAGTTAGTCACATACATTTGTGGATCTACTTCTGGGTAGTTGTGTATATATTTTGCAAAGTGTTTTTAATTTGTACAAGGGTGTTTTGAATATTAAATGTGTACATACACGGATGCGCTTTGTGAAAGCCGCATACTTATACTAGGATTTTTTGCAGTATGGCTTGTTGATGAAATTTGATCTGTTCTTTTATGATTGTTGTTGTTTTCGACGATGTCTCTATTATAATGTTGACTTGGTTAAATTTGGAATGGCATATTGATTGATAATGATGCTACAACATGGTGATGCTTGTTTGGTTCAGTAATATGTGCTTGATTCAAGTAATATGTGACTGATGGAGTGATCTAAGTATGGTTCAGTCATTTATGTTTCATTGTTCAAGTATTCTAAGATCTCTACGTAGCTTTTCTATAGAGGAAGCTCTTACATATGCAGATGTTCTTTAGAAAAGTAGTGTATACATTCTGATGTATGTTTGACTAGGGTTTATCATGGCAACAATTGGTTTTTGTGATGAATAGAGTATGTCTCCATATATCTATGAATGGTTGTGTATTGATATGACATGGTTATGATCGATTTGGTTTGGTTGCAATAGTTGGTTGAGATTCGGTGATTGGTTTGTTGATATTTCAATGATCGGATGAGTTGGTTCAGTATTTGATTTTACAATTGTTACTTGGTTTGAGCTTAATGACGGAAGTGGGTCCAGTCTGGAAATATGATAAGGTGGCCTACAGGTCTAATGTTTTGAGTCAGGAAAATCCAGTATAAAATATTATGAAACGTGTTCCATAGAGGTGCTAAGGGTAGCCTTCAGTAAGGGAGTTGAATCTTCTCTCCAATAGTAGCTATTGAATTTGTGTAGGGGGTAAGTGCTCCCTTCCGGTAGGAGATGGTAAACGAGATTAGGGGGTTGCAACTCCCTTCAAGTGGGTGTTGGAGAACGGAAGAAGGTCGTAGCCTTCTGCAGGTGGGTGCATGTGTACTAGTAAGAGTTTGCGCTAGTACAAGATTGTAAGTTTTCTTTTATAATAAAATAAGAAGACAGAGATGACAGAAACGATGGTTTTCTCCCATATTAGTTTCCACCTAAAATCTTGGTGTTCATGTGTGTTGATATGTTTCTTGTGTGTTTATGATCTATCTGCTTCTTACTTCTCATGATTAATGTTAATTAATAAATAATGAAGTAATGATGCATTGGCTAAATATCAACACATGATGAAATATATGAAAAGTTAGCTAAATAAATATACGTTTTTTGTCTTTAATAAAGTCATGTAAATAAGTTGATTGGATGAATGACAGCAGCATATGGAAATCAAAATATGAAATGAAAAAATTAAAGTAAGTTTAAAAATATAGATTCACCCCCCCCCCCCCAACCAAATTTTTTCCCAATGGGGGTGAGGGATTCCTATCAAATAGTGAGTAAAGAGATCAACTACCTCCTTCTTTAACTATTGAAGAAAAAGAAACCTTCTAGTGCTACAAATATATGATGAGAAAAGTATAATAAAAATGGATGTAAAAGTACAAGATTTGTGGCTCAAATTAAGGGATATAAAAACTAGATTTTCTCACAAACAAGCTAAAGTATAAAAGTAGTGTAACAATATCAAGGAAATCACCACCAATGAAGGACAGACGCTAAGTCCAAATGAAAAAATCAAAGAAGTAGCATATAAACCCTATGCCACCCTATATACTGAAACTAGGAGCCCAGATATATTGAGTGCAAATAGTATAAAAGTAGTGTAACAATATCAAGGAAATCACCACCAATGAAGGAGAGACACTAAGTCCAAATGAAAAATTCAAAGAAGTAGCATATAAACCCTATGCCACCCTATATACTGAAACTAGGAGCCCAGATAGATTGAGTGCAAATAAATAAATAAATAATGTATGGACATTATGAAGGAAAAAATAAAACCAATTTCATGGGACACATATTCCAAATTGAATGAAGGGAAAAACATTATATTGGAACCCAGTTGTGGTTAAGTATTTACTTATTGGCTATGGAAATTGGCACTAGAAAAAGGCAAAAAGTAATAGATGGAAAATTAATTATTACATGCAATCAAGGACAAGTGGAAAAGGTGCAAAAGAAATAAAAGAACATGAATAAATTTCACTTCAGTAGGTGGGGAAGAGGAAGAGACAAGTAAAGGAGAAAATATTTAAAGAATATGCATGTAAGGTAAAATGAAGGAAAAGGAAAAGAAAAAGAAAAGAAAATGGAGAGGCATCATTCTAGCATTTTTTTGGGAAAAAGAGAGAAAAAGACAAGAGAACACTACAGCGAGGGGCAGAGAGCACGTAGACACAACTTGGGCACAAGGAGGAACAAGCAAGAAAATCAAGGAGCGAAGATGAATTGGATCAGCAAAAAGAAACGGCAAAAATCAAGCAAAGAAAAGAGCAACCAGCACAAGGACTTTTGGAGGTAACAATGTACATGTTGATTTATCTTGGTGGGATTATGATGCATGGTTTATGCATTGGTTTACTGGTTATTTTGTTGTCATTGGCATGGGGATTTTCCTAGATTGACAGTTAAGTATACCATTGCTTATCTCATTTCCTGGATAGCCATTATGTAATGGGTTCCCTGTTGGTTGAGCTTTGTATTTCCGATAGATTTTGGATCCTAGTTGAGGTTGTCTCAAGAAAAACCAAGCATTGAGGGTGGAGATGGTTTTCTCCAGGAAGCTCTTGACAAGTGGGTCGAGACAGGAAAATTCCTCTGGGTATGGTGAAAAAATTATGAGGCATCCAAGCTTGTATTGGTTTTGGTAATTTATGGACCCGGTATTGGGTGAAATCACTATGGCTTGAGGGTGGAGACGATTTCCTCTAGATTCCTTGAATGGTTATTTTTGGTTTATCCTATTTGATCTCACATTCATGCTTGGAATATGGCATGGGGGTGATTGGATGGAAGAAATATTTGGTTAAGCCCAATCTACAGTCGGGGTGTATGTGGAAGTCCCTAACTTGGTTGGCATTATGCATATGTTATTATGTGTTATTCTTTATTGAGATCAATGAGCACAATTTTTGGTTTAATGTGTGATTATATGACTAGTTTGTCATGGCTTCGTTTTCGTTAAATTTTGGTTACATGCATGGTATACTTCTTATTATATGGTATTTTGTTATTATTGATCTTTCTAATGGTTTGAAAAGCTATTGAATAGTTGTATGAATGCATGAGCTAATAAGTGTTTTTTGTAGCTATATTGAGAGGGAATTAAACCTTCTTGATGAACATATGATAAAACTAATGAAACAATGAAAAATTATGCATTCATGACCTACAGGTATTGTTAGCACTCGGTAAATTTCTCTAGGCTAAAAAGAGAAATGCATAGGTAACCACTGACCACTTTTAGGCTAGAATCCAGCCCTACTAGCCTTGGAATGGATCTCTCACTGTGTTCTTCTCTCAATCAACTAAACGTATGAAATTTTCTAGATCTTAGGTTGGCTATGATGATCAAAGGGTAGTTTTAGGTTTGATGTCTGAAGGTAAGTGTAGGAAAGTAAATCTACACTAGATCATTTCAATGTTTTAGATCCAAGTGAATAAGGGATATGATGAAATTCGAACAAAGGCAAGATAGAGAGACTTATTGATATCAAATCAAATTTCGTAACAATGAATTGGTGACTGGAGCATGAGTAAAGAGGACAAATTGAGCATCAAAAAACGGATGAGTTCATATCTCCATAGAGGAAAAATATAACACATATCATCAATTGATTTAAATCAAAGCACTAAGTGAATTCTGAAAATATTTCCTTTCAAACTGAGCGTGAGGAATGTTTACACCATGAAAATATATATTATAAATAGATCAGAGGGAAACACATACATGGATCATAAGGAAACATACATATCAATAAGTACTGACACAAGTATCTCTGTCAAAAGTGCACCTACCTTCTTCAATTCACTTGGGAAAATGATACAAAAATTTCAGAAAATGTAGACTAGCTTCCTTTCCACACTAAACAAAACCCCTTTTCCAATATTTTTATGTCATTATATACAATATGGAATTTGAATTACCACTCTAGGTGGTCGAGTTTTCTTCATATAAGTCAAACTAAGCTAGATACAATGTATTTTTACTTGGTTGAAAAATAGGGGTAGTTTTACTATCAAACAATACATCTTCAAAACACTAACTAAATGGAATATTTTATTAACAACTTTAATTACATGACTTAATGCTACTAGACACCTATTCAACTACTCGAAACTTCTTCTAGAAGTAAAGAATTCATATTTTCAAAAGAAACTCATTGACTATCCACTTGCACAGTAGATACTTAGCAGAGTGTAGCAAACCTCCATGGTTGATATGGTTGCATATCTATCCTCCAAGAAAGTTGACTCAGCCTTACACAACAGATGCACAGTAGATTCTGAACTTCAAATTCGTAATTTATTTTTCTTCTTCAAACTAATTGAGGAGCATACTTATCACCTACATACACCTTATAACAACTTTTCCATGCTCCAAAACTTTAAAATTCCCATCACTTCATCAAAATGTGGCACTATGCAACTTGTGTAGCAGGACCTTTCTATGCAAATGCAGTTTTAGCAAAAACTTGACTAAATAGGGCGTATGAGAAAAATTTCAAAGAACAAAACTTCTAACTTTTCTCTGGATACAAAATTTATTTTTGGGGAAACTTCTGCCAGAATATCAAGGCTACCCCACCTTTTCTTTTATGACTACTTTGCCTTTTTTAGCTTCTTCTTCACCTTTCTTAACCTATTCTTTGAAATAAAGTTTTGATTTTACAAGTTCCTCACCTATCTGTGTATGGGAAGGGAAGGTAATGCAATTTGTCTGTTCGAAACAAAAATCTGAATGGTTTGGTCTACATTGACTAGATCAAGGTTTTGTGGTTCATAACGCACTACACTCCTCTTGTGCACTTCTTTTTGTTTTCTAGAGTCTCCATCTCAACTTTACAGGATCTAAAACCCCCCTCAAGACAAAATTGTGCAAAGGAAAGTGGAAAACAATGTCTCGGTGAAATAGGGTATGTTGTGTAGAAAATGCACAGCAAGACGATGGAAGGTTTTAGATGGGGGGACCTGGCTCACTCTCAGCTGCGAGTAGGGACTTGAAGTTTTAAAAAAATGATATTTAAAATGCAAACCAACCAATAAGACGATCAGAAACAACACTACATGCACAAACAAATGATACACAGGCTTACGTAAAAAACCTGTAGCAAAGGCAAATCTGTGTCGAAGGTTATCATATACTCGCCTTATTTCTTGATCTGTTTCAATTTTCAACAATTTTAAAATAAATGAGAATGAATGGGGCTCTCTAGTCACTTCATCAATTACTGTATCCTCATTTTCAACTGGAAATAGCATTCGAGATGGCAACTTTGCCATGCGTAAACTCTGAAATTTCTCAAAATGATACTCCTGTTGAGAAACTGGAGTGAGGATGAATTTCCAGAGAAACTCAAGGTCAACAAAGTGATAGTACACTCTCATTATGACCATAAGATGTTATAGCTTGAGATTCTTGAAACTTGATGTCATTGGCTCCTTTGAAGAATTGGTACCAAATCTTAAACCCAAATCCAAATATTCCAAAGATGCTTCATGTCTTGACTCTGGCTATGGCACTGGTACAACACTAGATGTGGGGTTTGATCCTCAAACCTGTGGTGTTAATATATATCTTTCTTTAGTAAACATTTTGGCATTTGAGGCAAGATCATCATACAGGGATGACTCAGCATGATTTGGTTGTAAAAATGTTGATGATCGCGGCAATTTATGTTAGGATATTCCGACACATAGGAATAGTTAAGTTCAACTTGGTCTAGTATAGAGTTAGGTATAGAGTTAGGTAAAGTGTGTTTCTTTACCGTTGTACATTTTGTAACTTACAATCCGACGGCCGATATGTAGTGATCCAACGGTTCATTCTCTCCTCGGTATTACCGACACTTGATCCGTGGCTTGACACCCGATTGGTCCATGAATTCTATTTAAAGCGCATGGAGGGTCATTTGTAGGTTAACCGTGCACGAGAGAAGCTTATGTAAATTTTCATTCTTTTATTTATAAATTGCCTGTAGTAGCCACGTTGGCGCAGGCCGTGGACTGTTTCCCTCTCTGAGGGTTTTAACCACGTCAAAATACTGGTGTATTGATCTGTGATCTGTTTGTGCGCGGTGTCCTTTTGGTGTTCTGTCTGAGGAA
>APFE031370951.1:4566-30839 GCA_000404065.3 Pinus taeda
TGCCCTTACATTATTATTGTTATGTCAGCTCTAATTATATTATGACCCCTTAGACTCCTATACATAGAAAGGAGGTCTTGTCATTTGTATCATCTAAGAATTGTTCATTTGTGTAATGTAAAGGAGGTTGCCCCCTTGAAAAGGATTATTTCTAAGGTGTTGATCTATCTTTTTGTGAGCTAGTTTCATAACATCACAGGAGAACTAAGGACATCACCCAAGCAGAGCAGCAGCGGCAGAAAACAGTTGCCCTAAGTGACTAAAGTTGTTCCTAGAAGAGAAGCAGCAAGGAAGGGGTGACGCAGTGCCTGCATCATCAAGTTTGAGCTGGGAAGAGGATCAACGCAGTGGCAGAGGGGAGCAGACTTGACCTACACAGTGCCCGGTCATATTTCTCAGTCAAGAAGGATTGACGCTCGTGGCCAAGAGGTGCATATTTTGTTAGCGTCAGGATTGCGCACAGCCTAGAAGCTCTAACCTTCAGTTTGCTAGGGCTTAGGAGGTTGTGGGTAAGTTGTAGAGTGAAGATGGTGGGGTATTGTAGTCAAAATAGTACCTAACATGGCAAGACCAAGGAGGGAGTTGCTACCGAGGATTTCTAGCCAAGAAATTCGGATCAGTGGTGCAGTTGTACTAAGGATCGAAGTGGGGGCATCTAGACATTGGCAGAGGGGTTTCCAGGAGGGAAATCGAGGCTCAGAGGGAGTCACATCAAGAACTTCTAGAAAGGAAGTAGAGCAGCGAGATGGGAGTGAACAAGGTAAGGGACCAGGATAGACTGGACAGAGCCTCAAACTTCGTAGTCTAGAAGGCCAAAATCTTATCTGTTCTAGATAGGGACTGTATCAAGAAATTCACCTTGAGGATAATAGTGGTCCCAGTTGACCCGAATGATAACGAGAAGTATGAGGATGTAATGGTGAAGGCCAAGAGCATCATCCTTGACGGGGTCAAGGACCATGTAGTACCACACATTTTCGAGAAGAATATGACAAATGAGATGTGGGATGCCCTAAAGAAGTTGTATTAGCATACTTTCGTGCAAAGGAAGATGCTACTAGAAAATCAGTTGCGGTCATACCAGATGAAGATGGGAGAACATATCGACACCTTCCTCGATCGATTGAAGGAGATCCGGGATCAGCTGACTTCCATAGGGGCCACGTCAGATCGAGAATTGATGGTCAAAATAGCCTTGAACATAGTCTCAGAAGGCTGGGAGGTGTTTGTCCAAAGCATACTGGGTAGGGTGACCCTTCAAGATTCGTAGGAAATGTGGGAAGCTCTTCACCAAGAAGTGATTAGAAGGCTAAGCAAGGTGGGAAGCAGTGGCAAGGGGATCAAAGTTAAGAAGGAGGAAGAGGAGGATGTTGCCCTAGCATCTGAGGGGAAGCAGGAGAAACAAAAGAAGAAGGACCTCTCAAAGGTCAAATGCTTCAAATGTGGGGAACTGGGTAACTATGTATAAAGGGCAATGGAGAGGCTTCTGAGACCAAGGCTATGCTGACAAGGGTGGAGAAGGAATTGGAGACAGATGATGACTGTGCCATGAGTTCTCACATGCCACTTGAGTGGAGGTGGGGGGACATCGAGCTGTAGTCCAATGGACTATAAGCGTTGAGGGGCAGGATCCTTGAGGTACCCAACCTCTTGGATTATACCTTGCTACGGGAGCCCTGAAGAGGAGTAGTAGGACTGGCGAATGTTAGCAGAGATGGATGCGGATGAAGTGACAGAGAGGGATATAGTGTAGGATTCCCAGGACACCGTGAGGTAGTAGTGCAAGATGCATGGAGTTTTTGCAGCAGCGCAGAGGTCAGAGAGGTAGCACTTATCAGCGATAGAGTGAGTTTCAGCATTAAGGGTGTCTCTAGCCTGACAAAGATGTCAAAGTTGGGATATTAGTTACTTACTTCTCATCAACTGAGTTCCAGTGCAGTAGTTAGCAGTGGTAGTGTTATGGGCATCACGATACAACATGATGAGAGGGGTTGTCGTACGGATGCAGCATTGGCAGTGGTAGGGCCATGGGTAGCAGTACATGATGTAGTAGTGAGAGGATGTTGGGTAGTTGAACTAGCATCAGAATAGGGACCGATTCTGGATGATCAGGGTGATGCTCAGTGAGGAGTATTACTAGAGCACAGTCCTCGCTAAGAGGGATTGTTGATTTGGGGTAGCATGAGATATGCTCTAGCCACAAAAATTAGTGGATAGGCTAAAGCACATGAGATCTCCAATACCTAGAAATGGTTTTGGCAGATTCTAAACAGTTTGGGAGATATTAAAATAAGTAATATTTTTAATGGAGTCCCTAAGTCTAAACTTAGGGAAAATAAAATGTTACTGTGAATTAATATAAAAAATTTGTTAGAAAGGTCCAAAAGGCATGGATCAAGCCAGCATTTATCTTAGATTTTGATTAGGGACTTATTCTTGGTCGTTGAATTTTCAATGAGAAAAGTATAAAAGGAGGCTTGAGGGTCATTTGGAGAACACACCAAGTTGATCAAGGTTTCGATTTTCTAGGGCAAGGTTTGCTGAGGAAGTCGAAAGAGTGATCAGAGTTACAGATGAGGGGAAGTGAATACAGAAGCAGAGAGGCAGAGATAGTACTAGGAGGATCAGCGTAGAAGCTGGGAGAGAGGGACACAGAGCCAGCTAGAGGTTCATGCAAAGGCAGCCAGGAGCTACACAGTGCCTCAAAGAGCCCGCATGGGTGACGCAAAGGCTCTAAGGGCTGACTCAGTGCCTCCAGAGGCTGACGTAGGGAAATCCAGGGTGATGCTAGGTAGATGCTAGGACAGAAAGGGCTTACGCAGTCTCTAGAGGCTGAAGCTGGGGTTTTTGTGGGGCAGATTGGAGCTGGGAGCTATCGAAGTCCTTATCCCCAGTTTCAGCTGGAATATCTACTTCTGAGTAGAGAGACACTATTGCCAATATTATTCTCTATTGGGTGAGCCAGTTTTGGCACCCATATTGTATTTAGAAACTGCATAATAATAAAACCCTCATATGGCTACACTGGTTTTCCCGCATTGGGTCTTTCTGGGGACATTGGTCCAAAAACAACGGTGTCACTTGTGTGCTTGTTTTGTTTCCTTCATTAATGATCTGTAATGTGTTGAGCATGTACTTCTATTTATTTTCAACATTTACATGGTAAATAACTTGTTAATTGATCAGAACAAGTAGGTAGAAATAAATCAAAAAAGTACATGAAGAGATTCTAATAGTTAGAATTAGAAATTCCAACAATACTTTCCCTCACCTAAGTTATTTTCGAGTTCCTAAGTCTTCTATTGTAAGATATGGCTCTCATGATTCACTAAGAAAAAATAATGGGATGCATCATGGCATCATAAAATCATTGAAATAATGAGCTCAAAACATCATCATAGAGAAGCATGAAAGATGAGTGAAAATTGAAATATATGGTAGTCAACTATGAAGGATACAACTCTTTTTAACCTCATTAGAAGAATAAATAGTACTTATGGGAAAATAATAAAAAGAAATTCATCTAGTAGAAATCTCATCATACAATAGATAAAAGGGAAACATATGTTGAATGGGGATACTCTAGATCCTTAAGATTCTCTAATGGAATATTGATCGAAAGGTTCACCGATCAAGAGAGGAAGCAAGTGTTTCATTAGAATTCCAAACTGGAATTCATGGGATGATGGTATGATGACATAAAAGGTGAATAAGATGAATGGATTGAAGCTCTGTTCAATCAAGGAAGCTACTGAAGGAAGTTGAGATGACATAAAGGAAAATGAGGTATGTATGCTTACATTTGATATTGTAGATTCATGTCATATGGTTACAGATAACATGGATCAATGCTCTATCTTGAGAGAATAATCAAAAGGAAGGATCTCCTCCTTTGAAGGAATGCAGGAATGGATGGGTCACACATTCACTAGAAGAGATCAACACAATATGTCATCATATGTAATATGAGATGGTTGACATTAATTGGAGGAACTCTGATTGGAAGTTCCTTGGAATGAAATGCGTGAAGGAAGGAAGGAATAGATTGTAGAATATGAAACCATGGAAAAATGAAATCAACATCCAAGAACCAAGATATCTAATCGGGATATCTCCAACAAAGATATGTGGACTCTGATGAAGTCTTAAAAGGATAGAGACCCTTGAAAATATATATATATTTGGGAGATATGTAGATATGTATGCAATATGTTCATGCAAACTAGAAGATGTCATGATGGAAGACCATCAAAAAGGAAGGAATATCCTTCAAGAAACATGGCATGGAAGTAGGAAATTACATGGCATGAAGGAAGGCTAGATATAGACTGATAGATCACTTTCCGATGATGACATGACTGACTCATCGATAAAAGTGATGGATGGTTTGTTCCCTATGAATAAGTCCCAAACATGAAAACTCCTAAAAATATAACAAAATGAAGTCCATTACATCGTGAGGAGGATTTATTCAAACATCTAGATGTCTCATCATCTCCATCTAAGGAACTTTTGTAGGTCCCTAATTAAGAGGGATCCTGGAAACAAGTTTCTTACTTGGTGGAAACTTGGAAGAAAAATTTCTAATCCAAGATGGAGCTAGGTATATTACTTCAATAGGAATGAGTACATTCCTTTATTGGAATAGATATGTCATCCCTAATTAAGGTGGAGAGATAGACACATCATTTTTTTCTTCACCCGCGAAGATGGAATGGAGGATTGGATAAACATCTAGCATCCAATTCTCTTTGAGGATGTGTTAGGGAATCCAATATAAGATTAGTCATAGAGGACTGATATTATTTTAGGATTGGGAATCCAAGATAAGAATAGTCCCGATGGAACACACCATGAGAACCTGAGTGGGGTATATTCCGAGAGAGATAATGATGAGGGTGTCTATACATCATTTTGCTCAGATCTCATGGAGAGGTAAATTTGTTAGTCAAGGCCTTGTTATGTGACAATGCTAGTTGATATGATGTTAAACATATGGGTTATCTTTTTTACTCTTCTTATGAAAAAGTATTTAGATTAAGAATGACCATGTACCATTATGAATACCTCCCTAGTTAAGAGGGACTGTTGAAAAGTGTAACTAGATTTAGTCTTCATAATGACATGTGTAATTGTGATTTTATGTAATTGATGAAAAGAAGAAAAGAAAAAACATGTAGTACTTGATTCATGGGTTTCACGATCAAGGAATTTTATTTTAGTTAAGGTTCCCACTGAGAACCTCTAGGCTTTGTCATCTAGTCATAAAAGTAAAATTGAATCAATTTCATGTATCAAGGACCCTTCTTGGGCATGTTAAATCTTTATATGGGTCATTAAATGTATAAGAAGTCCCTCCAAGACCAAGAAAAGAGATCTCCTTCAAGTCAACTTCAAGAAGAATAATAATACCTCTCTAAATGACATGCTGGCCTAGCTTATTGTCAAGTCAACTCATTATCATGGGAAACAACTATAAATAGGCCACTTGGCCTCATTTCAGAGCAAGCAATTCAGTTATGGACCATGATTAGAAGAACTATGAAAAGAGTCAAGGAAGGAAGCATGATAACCAACGAGTGAAAGAAAAAGATTGAACCATTTCAAATATGTTTTGGGCTCTATCTTCTCACACATGACAAATAGGGAGGAAACATCTGTTACAGAAGAAGTTGAGAATATTGCTGGAGGATCCAAGGTTAGTAAGGTCACTTGATAAGCTGAAGTATATGAGAGAGTCTCCCCTCTAAGCGAAGTGGTGACAAGGTGTAGAAGTTGGTCATCATACTCCTCACATGCTACAATTAGGGTTGAAAGAAGATACAAGTCTGAAGCAGAAGCAAGCCAAAGTTGAATGGTAGTTGAGAAGGAAGAAGGACCAAAAGGTTGACTATATTTAAGGGTCTCATCAAGAAATCTGTGTCTTGGTATTGGAGTGTTAAATAGGTCAAGGGTCTTGGTCTTGGTATTCATCAATTGGAGTCTCTATAACGAGAAGAATTTGTTCGGGTTGTCCTCTCAAGTGGGAGAGTCTTAGGCTCTGGCTGATAACCTATATCATGTGTCTCTTGTCTCTTTATGGTTTATGCATTAGTAGTTGTTTGATGAATAATAACACTATAATAATATAAGTAAAATAAAATACTAATCTAAGAAGTAAAATGCACTCACAAGAAGTTATCAATAAAAGAGAAATCGCCCCATTTCTATGCCCTAGATTTTACAACACAAGGAAGATCACTTTCATAAGGAAGCCACAATCAGATTGAAGATTAGGAAAGATCAATAAAATGCCTTTAGGATTCAAAAATAAAGTTATGAGAAAGGAATATGACCTAGATCATGTCACAATAACAAAGAGTGGAGATGGTTCCATGATACCTCGAAATAAAGTAGACTTGATGCAAGAGATGTGAAGGAAAGAAGGAACCATGTAGCTATGGAGAACTAGTAGTTGATACATGATGAAGACAAGCTAGAAGGATTTTGATGTTGGATCCCATTATTGGAATGAAGGAATCTCCTCTAGTTTAAGAAAGAACAAAAGGAGTCTTCTTGAATGAGGAGTAAGATTCTATTCCCAAGACTAAGGGAGAATAGGGATGTAATATATGGTTGAGAGAGAGTGATGATGAACATCACATGTGTGTTCTCCTATTCTAGCAATTAAGAGAGAATGACGAAGGATTAGATAGAACTTTGGTTTCCTTAAGAAGGAAAGGACCAACACTCTTTGAGGATGTTGGCATTATGACACAAGTTTGGCACTATGACACAAGTGTTGTCCTTGATGGCAACTCACCCAGATGATAGATCACAATTCAGGCTCTCAGAATAAAGGAAAAAGAGATATACGCAGTTTCCACTTAACCAAGGCACATATACACATGGAATCGTTCATCAAAAGTTGCATATGAATATGCACGCACTTTCATGCACGGAAAAGCGCGTACATATCGAAAAACTCATTTTTAGTCCATGGTATTTGGTCCTTGGTATTTGGACCATGGTATCTCGTCTGATGTGTTGAACCCAGGTATTTGGACCCAGGTATTGGTTCTAAATGGTTTTGGACCATGGTATTGAGTAAGGCCTAAGACTATAAAAGGGGAAAGAGATCATTAGGCAAAAACACTCACTCAAGGATTGAATATCTTATGAAAAGTAATATATAGAATACTGGTCATTGGGTTATGGTGCATAGTGTTGAGCCCTAAAACTATATATCTCCTACACACTTTCCTAGACTTTTTCCCCTCACTTGGACCTCATAAGCTATCAAAAATCATTGCATATTGATTCTAAAAGAGCATTGAAATGGTTTTCTAACTATGTTTTTGTGTTTGTAGTTTGAATTAGATTTTGCTCATGAGCTACAGAATGCAGCCACTTTCCGTGACTGATTCAATTTTCCGCAGCTATTTTTGTTAAACTCCAGGTTGTAGGTGTCATCAAGAAGAACAAGGCACGTGGGAAAGTTAGAAATGACCTGGACATGGATCAGGTCCTATTGGTTTAGCCGGATTCATTAAGGAAAGTTGTGGTCAACGATGGTCAAAGGGTGGTCTAACAAAGGAGTCCTACGGCAGCTGGACTCTGTTTTCAAACACGTGAAGGATTCGTGGCTGTTCCTAGATCCCTGGGGTCATGTTGCCACCTGTAGACTGCCCCACGATGTGAATCCAACAACCACTCTTGTTAGATTGAATAATCTCGACAACCAGTATGCTAAACCTACGGACGTTGTCCTTTTACGTGTCTTCAGTTAAAGATATTTCATAGGAAAATAGTTATGACTTTTTTGTTATAAATAATGCGTTTCCAAATGCATAGAGTTAGTCTTTTTTTCTTAATGTAATTCTGATGTTAAAAGTTTACTGTGCCGTGACACTAGTCTTGTTGTTTTAACCAGTTTTGAAATATATAAAGAAGACTCTGTTTCTACATGATTGCATGAGCATAATTCTTGACTGATAGCCTGTTGACCGAGGCTGTGCAAAGGGCCCCTACACGCTGAGGTTTCGTTTTTTTTATTGTTGTAAAGTTTTATGCATTGTTTCCTTATTTCCATTGCACATTTCCATAGTTATCTACCTGTGTATATTTCATTTGTTATGGTATTAACATTTCATCTTTGTACATGATTTTTCAGTTCTGTATATTGTTAATAACACTGATCAGTGTGTGTGTGTTTCAGGATAGAGTAGGCCCAGGCATTTTCATACAGTTTTTGCAATAACTAGTGACATGGAATTAGCCTCTCTGCTGACTTTTCTTTTCTTACTTTTTTAATTCCAAGTATGCTTTGATTTCAATTTTATTTACTTGCTTTGTTAGTTAGTTTAGATATCAGATTGCTCATATCATTGATGTTATCTCCTAAAGCTATAGCTTAGACTACCTGGTGAGCTCTCAGACTATGAATGATGTGATTTGATTTTAGTTTTACTTTTATGTAATTAGATATCATATTGCTCATATCATTGACCTTATCTCCTAAAGCCATAGCTTAGACTACCTGGTGAGCTCTCGGACTATGAATGATGTGATTTGATTTTAATTTTACTTTTCTGTAATTAGATATCAGATTGCTCATATCATTGAAGTTATCTCCTAAAGCCATAGCTTAGGCTACCTGGCAAGCTCTCGGACAATGAATGATGTGATTTGATTTTAGTTTTACTTTTTTGTAATTAGATATCAGATTTTTCATGTCATTGACGTTATCTCCTAAAGCCATAGCTTAGACTACTTGGCGAGCTCTCGGACTATGAATGATGTGATTTGATTTTAGTTTTACTTTTCTTTAATTAGATATCAACTTGCTCATATCATTGACATTATCTCCTAAAGCCATAGCTTAGACTACCTGGCGAGCTATCAGACTATGAATGAAGTGAATTGATTAGTTTGATTTGTTGAATGTAGTAGCTTAACTCATTTTTGTTTCTATACTTAGATAAGCAGCAGAGATAATGGTTTCATGATTAGTAGTTTATTATTTGTTCTGAATATCAACACATTTTCATTTTATTCAAGTATCAATTTCATCATTAGCATGTTTTAAGACCTTCTGAAGTGTTAAGTTCTGGAACTCATTATAGAGGGCATAATTGCCGTAAAATCTATACCCAAACTTGCCTTCTAAAGTATTCTTAAAACTTAGGAATAGGATTATCAATTGCATTAGGAGACAAACCAAGATAAAAACCCCCAAAACAAAATAAAATCAAAAATGACAAAAAGTAGGAAAGAGGTTGTCTTGCACATATAGTGCGCCACACTTCATCAGCTTATGAATCCCGGATTGATAATTAATGTAGCAATTTAGGACACACTAAATTGACTAAACATTTTTGGTACCATTGCTGGGGAAGTGTAACTAGGTAGCCGATCTCTTCCATAAAAAAAAAAGAAGGGAAAATTGATAACTTCTTGAAGTATGCTCTCCTCTTGCACCTAGTGTGATCTAAAGAAACAAAAAATAGAGTTGTTAGTTCAATAATTTTTTGATTATGCTCTCTTCTTGCACCTAGTGTGATCTGGAAGATCAAAAAGAGAATTATTAGCCCGACTTGAAAGAAAAATAAAAAATAAAAAATGACATGCATAGAACAAGAGATTCTAGGGGAAGGTTTATAGCTAGGGCCAAGAGTTCAATTTTCACAACTCCCGCTACTTCAAGGCATAGAAAAGATTCACCCCCATCTACTCCTAGCCTTAGGATTCCTAGAATTCAAGGAGCAGCAGCTGAATTGGAGGACTCTCCTACACTATCTACTAAGTCTGATCTAGGAGAAGAACCTTTCTTCCCTTCTACAGGGGAACATATTGTAATCAAAGAAGTAGAATCACCTGAAGAAGAGAAGGAAGAAGCTCTCTCTCATCCACCCTTGATAGAAGAACCTGAAGACTCTGAGGAAACTATCATGAAAAAGGAAGTAGTAGATGGATTTGGAGGAGGGGATAGAGGTAGAGGAAGAGGAAATAATGGAGGCAACAATGGTGGAGGTAGAGGTAATAATGGAGGAAATAGGGAAAGAGATAACTCATTTGGACTCCCTATAGTTGATGAGGATCCTGAAACATTTCTATTTTAGTTTGAAGTCGTGTGCCGAACCTATGACTATATGGAAGACTCTCAAAAACTCAAACTGTTTCCTTCAACATTGAAGGGAACTGCTTTGAAATGCTTCATGGGATTAGTCACCCAATCTATTATGACTTGGAATGATATAAAACAAACATTTTTGGATAGATACTTGGACTATTGCATGCCCACCAATCATAAAGATGAGGTATTCAAAATGATGCAAAAAAAAGATGAAAACTTGGAGGATTTACTTGAAAGATTTCAATACAATTTAAAGAGAGAAAAAATGAGTAATTTAGACGAGGAAACCTTAAAGCCCTTCTAATAAAAGCCATTAGAGATGAATGGATAGATATTTTAAACATGATGGGGAAGGGAGATATTTCTCAACTTCCACTTCGTGATATCATAGAACTATGTGTCCATCTCTCAAGGGGAAAATCTAAAATGGGAAAAGGGCCTAGAGATCCTTCTCTTATTAGAGAAAACAAATCTACAACTGGATCAGTAAGTAGGGCAGAGATTGGAAATATGCTTTATGAATTCAAAACTAATATTCTAGGGAGCCTTAGTGAACAACTAGACACCCTTCAAATACAAAACAAGTAGAAAACAGAAGTTAATGCCTTAGCCATCTTTTATCCAAAATGTAGGAAGAAACATGCTCTCAGGGAATGCCTCTTGGATGCAAAAGTTGTAGAAACATGTATGGTTTGCTCAGAAATTCATGAAACCAAGGATTGTCCTTCAATTCCTGGGCTCAAAGGTGTCTTTCAAGAAGATCTAAATTCAGTAGAATCCTTTTTTTTTTGTTTCAAGAAAACCTTGACAGGGGCAACAAAATCAAGGATTTAACAACCCTATGAACTTTCAGCCCCCATCAAATTGGAATTCTTGGCAACAACCTTGGCCCCAACCTCAAAATCCATATAAATAATGGGCACAAGGGATGCAAAATCCTTATGGGGGATTTACTCAATTTTATCAATATCCTCCATCTTTTCAAAATCAACAAAATCCACCACTTCCAAATCAAAACCCACAACTTTCTTTGCATTTCCACAACAAAAACCTTCTCAACAAAATCCAAATCCTCAACTCTTGCTTCCATTTCAACAAAAGACAAATCAACTACCAGCCTAGCCATTGCTAAATCCTAACAGCAAAAATCCTCAGAATGCTTACATGGTAGAAGGACAACTATTTCCTACCTATATGATTGTTCCTCTTAATGATGTACAACTCAGGTCTGGTAGAGTTTTAGAAAAACCTTCTATAGATGTTCAAGAGCAAGATACTTCTGAGGAGGATTCTCTTAAAGTCAATAAAGGTTTTGAGTAAGCATTTCTTCAAAACCAAAACACTAAAAAAGGAAAAGAATCAACCCCCACAACTCCTATAGTTGAGCAACCTGCATCTTCATCCACACCTCCTTTCCCTGAACGATTACAAATTGATAAAGGGGTGGAAAAACAAATCTTGTTGCCTGACTATGATTTCCTAGATGAATTAAAGAATGTCTGTATCAAGATTCCCTTGCTACAAGCTATTACAGAGATTCCTATTCTAGCAAAAACAATAAAGGAGTTGAGTCTTAAGAGACCAGGAAGGAAACCAAGAGATACAAGAAGAATCCACCTGGTAGGAAAAATTGCAGATATCATGATGGGAAAATTACCATACAGAAGTATGTAGATCCAGGTAGTCCAATTGTCAAGACACATATTAATGGGATAGAAATTCCAAATAATTTGATTGACTTAGGGGCTGCTATCAACATTATGAGTAGACAGACTATGGAACAACTTAAACTTCCTAATCTTCTTTTTACACCTACCTTACTGCAACTTGTAGATAGATCAATAATCAAACAAGATGGTGTATTAGAAGATATTAGTCTCATTAGATTCTTGGGAATGTCTAGTATATTTCATGATTTTGACTCCCAAGAGTAATTTAGGAGGGCACCCACTCATCTTAGGAAGACCTTGGCTAGCCACAGCCGATGCTTTCATTAGTTGTAGATCTAGGGATATGTACATTTCTGATGGTAGTTCGACAAAGAAATTCAATTTGTATCCTCCAACAAAAGCAATTAAAAAAGTAGGAGACAATGAATAGGTCAATGATGAGGACATTATACAACTTGTCTTTACAATTTCTGAAATTATTGAATATAGTCAAATTCTGAACACATTAGAAAATTTTGAAACATCTTCAGAATATGACCACACACAATTTCAGTTAGATTCTGACATTGAGTATTTATCATCAAGACAAATGTCTCTTTACACTATGGAATAATATGGTAGTTCTACCATTGAGATTTTTCCAGGTAAAACATTGAATATCAACAAAAAATTGGAAAAATCACAACAGGAAGAATTGACCAAAATCTTGCAGAAACATTCTACTGCATTTGCATGGGAGTATACTGATATGGAAGGTATTGACCCTAATACTTGCGTCCATCATATCTATATCGAGGAAAACAGTAGACCAATCAGACAACCTCAAAGAAGGATGAATCCAAATCTTAGGGAGATAGTGAAAGAAGAGCTCAAAAAACTACTCAATGTAAACTTCATTTATCCAATTTCAAATAGCCGATGGGTTTCTCCTTTGGTTATAGTACCTAAAAAGAATGGTAAATGGAGGGTATGCATTGATTATAGGGAATTGAATAAAGCAACTTTGAAGGATCGCTTTCCTTTACCCTTTATCGATCAAGTATTAGATACATTAGCAGGCAAAAAGTACTTCTCATTTTTGGATGGTTTTAGTGGTTATAATCAAATTCAGGTAGCACCTGAAGATTAGGATAAGACCACATTTACGTGTCCATGGGGAACTTTTGCTTATCGAGTGCTTCCTTTTGGATTGTGTAATGCACCTGCAACATTCCAAAGAGTAGTGTTAGGAATTTTTTCTGATCTAATCCATGATTGTTAGAGGTTTATATGGATGATTTTACAGTTTATGGTGACTCGTTTGAAGAGGCATTAGAAAATTTTGAAGAAGTCCTTATAAGATGTAAAGAAACAAACCTTTCATTAAGCCATGAAAAATGCTTTATGATGTTCACTGAAGGTATTGTTTTAGGACATCATATTTCAGGGGATGGGATTAAAGTTGATAAATCAAAAGTTGAAGTCATCTCCAAGTTGCCTATTCCAAATTGTCAAAAAGATGTTAGAAGTTTTCTGGGATTTACTGGGTACTGTAGAATATTTATAGAAAACTTAACCAAAATAGCATCTCCACTCTTCAAATTGCTTACGAAAGACCGTGAATTCAAATGGGATCCTGATTGTTAATCAGCATTTGAAACTTTGAAAACAAGAATATCTGAAACACCCATTTTGAGAGGGCCAAATTGGAAACTTCCTTTCCATATTTCTACAGATGCTTCAGATACAACTCTAGGAGCTGTGTTGGGTCAAAAAGATTTAGTTCCTTATGCCATTTACTATACCAATAAAAATTTAACTCCCACTGAGCTGAACTACACTGTTAGTGGAAAAGAGTTCTTAGCTATTGTTCATGCAATCAATAAATTCAAACATTATATAACAGGCTATGAAACTTTTATTCATACTGATCATTCTGCCATTAGATATCTAATGAACAAACCTATTACTAATGGCAAAGTTACAAGGTGGCTCTTACTTTTACAGGAATTCAATATTATTGTGTTGGATAGACCAGGAAAACAAAATACAGTAGTTGATTTCTTGTCTAGGATTCAAAATACTAAAGAAGATTCTCCTGTAGAGGACAAGTTTCCTGATGAATATTTATTTTCAGTAACTACTAAGACCCCTTGGTATGTAGATACAACTAACTATTTGGTTACAGGGAAACTACCTCCACATTTATTTCCTGGTGAAAGAAGAAAGATTATTCAGGAGAGTTCAAAATATTCATGGATTTCTAACGAATTGTTTAAAACAGGGCCGGATCTTGTGATCAGAAGATGTGTTAGGGAAGATGAAATTCCTGATATTCTCAAAGAATTTCATGATGAACCATGCGGCGAACACTTCGCTGAGAAAAGGAAAACCTATAAAATCCTCTCTCTAGGATATTATTGGCCATCCCTCTTCAAAGTTGAAAAACAATATGTCAAAAGGTGTGACAGCTGCCAAAGAGTAGGGAAACCTACCCTTTCAAATGAAATGTCATTGCAGCCACAGGTACTCATCGAACCCTTTGAAAAATGGGCTTTAGACTTCATTAGACCTATTAACCCACCATCTAAACAAAAAAAGTATATATTGGTATGTATTGATTATGTCACTAAACGGGTAGAAGCCAAAGCATTATTTTCTGCTACTGAACATTCAGGTATTAGTTTTCTTTATAAGGATATTTTTACTCGCTTTGGTGTTCCAAGAGAAATTGTGATAGACCATGGAGGTCAATTCACATCCAACCTGGTGGAGAAGCTGATGGAAGAATATAAAATCAAGCACAGAAAATCTACTCCTTACCATCCACAAGAAAATGGTCAAGTGGAGTCTACAAACAAAGTTCTTGAAGACATCATTACCAAGACTGTTCATCTACACAGAAGAGATTGGGCAGAAAGGCTTCCTGAAGCCTTATGGGCCTACAGAACTACATAGAGGAATACAACAGGACATTCTCCCTATGAACTTGTTTATGGGAAAGAAGTCCTGCTCCCCATTGAGTTCCAAGTTAAAACTTTCAAGATGGCAGTTTAGTTTGGAATGGATCTATCAGAAGCCCAAAAGCATAGAATGGAGAAATTGAATGAACTAGATGAGATCAGACAAGAAGCAATCCTAAGAACTGATCTAGTTCAATATCAAAGAGCTAAGTGGCATGAAAAATACATCAAAGCGAAAGAGTTTCAAGAAGGAGATTGGGCATTGCTATTTGATTCCAAGTACAAGGATTTCAAAGTTAAATTTCAGACTCATTGGCTTGGGCCATATGAGATTGACAAAGTCTTTAGCAATGGAGTGGTAAGAATCAAAACCATTGATGAATATCAAACTCCTATTATTGTGAATGGTCACCAATTAAAGATCTATCATAAGCCATTCTCAAAGGAGGAATTTGTCAAAATCTTTCAGGATAATTCTACAATAAGGCTAGTGAAGAAGAATCCTTCTTCTCCACCAGCTTAGTCCTTGTTATTTCTTTAAAAAAAATAAATAAATAAATAAATAAATTTGTATAAGCCTGAAAACCAATCATTGATTGGCAGTCTTATGCAGAAAATACAGGGCGAAAATCAGAACTTTCTGACGCCCTATATTTTCCAAAAAAAAAGAGGTCTCTCTCTCACTTTACAGTTCCATGACACTTCACTTCATCTCACTCCACTTCACTCCATTTCACTTCATTTCATTTCATTCCGACAATAAAAGTCTTTTCATGACTAGTTTCCATTCACCCAGTCATCATTCATCCATCTCCATTCAGTCATATGTCCATTGTGTCAGTTTCCGCAGCTGAATCCTGTTTCCGCAACTAGAAACTAATTCCGCAGCTAGTTGTTGATTTCGCAGCTAGCACTCTGTTAGTCAATAATGATAGTCAGATGTTAGCAAAAAATAATAAGAATCAAATGTAGATATGACCAAGGACATATTTTGAAGACATGAGGCACCTAAAAGCATCCACAGGGAGCAGCTAATCAAACGTTAATGGACGAAAAGTGGAAAAAATTCCGAGGTATGAGTAAAATTTATTTCAAATAGCATTTAGAGCACATTTAATATAGTTATGAAACAACGGCTCCATTATATGCAATGATTGGCATTGATAGCCTCCATAATCGTTCCACGACCTTTATATGATTCCTCCACGAACCTTACATTTATTTTTCAAACGGCCTCATGATCAGCCTCCGGATTTAACTCGTGTTTGGTTGTACTTTGACACTCCACCTATAATTATGGGACGTGGTCGATTTGATCATGGCTCTTCTCTGACGCACAAATTCCGTAGCCATTTTATGAGCATATTTATGTCTACTCCACATCCATCCAGTTTAAAACTCTGTCGGGCTCACTTTACTCCCCTACTATTCTATTGAAGTCACATTTGCATTTCTACCCTATTCACATAAGCCTCCGCTCCACTCCATGAACTCACTCCCGCTACCTGCTCTCTATTTTCCATTTACAGTCACTGGTTTTTCTCCATAAACCTTGTCCAGTCCCCGCTAACCCAGTCGTCTCACCTCCGTTAATCCCTTACTCACGCAGACATATTTTAAGACAGGAGGAAGGAATGGGTCTTTTGTTGAGAGCAGAACTGGAAGGGCCCAAGTTCATGGAGGGGTATCCGCAATTGAAAAGCATACTAAAGAAGGCACGGTGGCTACAGTTCGTTCAAAAATTCAAGGGCTACAATAACGAAATTACGAAGACTTTTGCAAGGTATTTTAATGGTATGGAGGTTGAGGTTGGAGACCTTAAGTTTTTAGTCACCAAGGCATCTATAGCAGCCACTACAAAACTCCCACAGGAGGGGGAACGGTGGTTCAAGAACAAAAACTTTGACGAGAGGGCCTGGAGGGTTATCCTACGTAATCTAGGTATGGATATAACTATTTTCAAACAAGAAATCCCTGTCTATGCTTTAGAAGAGAAGTGGGCCAGTCTATTATTGATTATCCAAAAGTTCATTACATGTGAAGGACATTTTGGGTCCATGTATATGTACCATACCTGGTTGCTGATGAATTTCTTAGAAAATCAAACCCTCAATCTGCCTTATTTTTTATTGAATAGCCTGAAAAAGATGTATACAACTATCCAAAAGAATTTGAAGGACATAGAACCCCACCCGTACCATCACGGCCTTGTGAAAATTTTGATTGAAAAACAGTTGAAAGAAAAGAAGGACACTTGGGAACAGTTTTTGGTTAGAAACTTCTTTCAAGATCCACCTAAAACACCAGAAAGCAACTCAGCAAGGAAGAGTAGGAGAAAGAAAACCAATGTGAGCATTCAAGACACTCCTACTAACATAGACAAAGAAATTAATCAAGAAGAGAAGCTGTCTGATAGTAAGAAGGAAAGGACTAAGGATAGGAAGCAAAGAAAATTAAAAGGGAAAAGAAACATTGAAGCTGTCTATCAAACCCCGAAACCTTCCTCAGAAGAAGACCACGAAATATTGTCTGAAAGACTAGTTTATCTTTAGGAACAATCAACTGTAGCAAAGAAGAAAGGGAAAGAAAAACAGAGTGTGGAGAAAGAGGACACTAGATCACAAAATTTAAGGAGGAGCTCCAGACTTAAAGGGAAATTGAGGACAGTAAAAATAAAAAGGCCCCACTTCATTGACTTAGGAGGGGAAACACTGGAACAGCCTTCAGCTGGTCGTAGCCCACACCATACTCCTATTTCTCAGCCAGATTTTGACATGAGTCCTTCTTGGCCAAATTTTGAGATCAGTCCTTCTCAACCAGATTTTGGGGTCAACCCAAGAAAGACTACACCTGAGATAGACACAAACCAGCAAGAAATGTATGATTATATCGAGTCATTGGAGAAGACTGCCACAGATCCAGGCACTTCATCTACCCAGCCTAATGTAGCATAGGAAGCTCTAATCCAATCACTGAAACAGGAAATTTTTGAACGGAGGTCTTAAATAGACACATCAAAAGAGAGAATGAAACATTAAAGGAACAAAGTAGCTTGGATAAGATCATTCATGACAACACCATGTTGCATCTTGGGCTGTGGCAGAAGAAGAATAGGAAGTTGAAGAAAAAGAGCAAGAGGTTGGGTAGAGCTCTTATCAACCTCAAATTCAAGTGCTTAATGACAAAGCCTAGGATGATGGTGGTGCCAAGAAAGAAAAGAAGAAGACTGGATGTGCTAGCAGAGTTATCATAACACATGAACTGAAAGGAGGATGGTCAAAGTTTTGGTTGCATGGGGACATGCAACACCTTCACAGTGGGGTATGTTGAGCCCTGAAACTACATATCTCCTACACACTTTCCTAGACATTTTCCCCTCACCTGGACCTCATAAGCTATCAAAAATCATTGCATATTGATTCTAAAAGAGCATTGAAATGGTTTTCTAACTATGTTTTTGTGTTTGCTATTTGAATTAGATTTTGCTCATGAGCTGCAGAATGTAGCCACTTTCTGCAGCTGATTCAGCTTTCTGCAGTTGTTTCTGTTAAACTCCAGGTTGTAGGTGTCATCAAGAAGAACAAGGCATGTGGGCAAGTTAGAAATGACCTGGACATGGATCAAGTCCTATTGGTTTAGCCGGATTCATTAAGGAAAGTTGTGGTCAATGATGATCAAAGGGTGGTCTAACGAAGGAGTCCTATGGCAGCCGGACTCTGTTTTCAAACACGTGAAGGGTTCTAAAGGATTCGTGGCCATTCCTAGATCCCTGTGGTCATGTTGCCACCTGTAGACTACCCCACGATGTGAATCCAACATCCACTTTTGTTAGATTGAATAATCTCGGCAACTAGTATGCTAAACTTACGGACGCTGTCCTTTTACGTGTCTTCAGTTAAAGATATTTCATAGGAAAACAGTTATGAATTTTTTTTTATAAATAATGTGTTTCCAAACGCATAGAGTTAGTCTTTTCTTCTTAATGTAATTCTGTTGTTAAAAGTTTATTGTACCGTGACACTAGTCTTGTTGTTGTAACCGGTTTTGAAATATATGAAGAAGACTCTGTTTCTACATGATTGCTTGAGCATAATTCTTAACTAATAGCCTGTTGACCGAGGCTGTGCAGAGGGCCCCTGCTCACTGAGGTTTCGTTTTTCTTATTGCTGTAAATTTTTATGCATTGTTTCCTTATTTCCATTGCACATATTCCATAGTTATCTACCTGTGTATATTTCATTTGTTATGGTATTAACATTTCATTTCTGTACATTATTTTTCAGCTCTATATATTGTTAATAACACTTATCAGTGTGTGTGTGTTTCAGGACAGAGTAGGCCCAGGCATTTTCATACAATTTTTGCAATAACTAGTGACATGGAATTAGCCTCTCTGCTGACTTTGCTTTTCTTAGTTTTTTAATTCCAAGTATGCTTTGATTTTAGCTTTATTTACTTGCTTTGTTAGTTAGTTTAGATATCAGATTGCTCATATCATTGACGTTATCTCCTAAAGCCATATCTTAGACTACCTGGCGAGTTCTCAGACTATGAATGATGTAATTTGATTTTAGTTTTACTTTTCTGTAATTAGATATCGGATTGCTCATATCATTGATGTTATCTCCTAAAGCCATAGCTTAGACTACCTGGCGAGATCTCGGACTATGAATGATGTGATTTGATTTTATTTTTACTTTTCTATAATTAGATATCAGATTGCTCATGTCATTGACGTTATCTCCTAAAGCCAAAGCTTAGACTACCTGGCGAGCTCTCGGACTATGAATGATGTGATTTGATTTTAGTTTTACTTTTCTGTAATTAGATATCAGATTGCTCATATCATTGACGTTATCTCCTAAAGCCATAGCTTAGACTACCTGGCGAGCTCTCGGACTATGAATGATGTGATTTGGTTTTAGTTTTACTTTTCTGCAATTAGATATCAACTTGCTCATATCATTGACATTATCTCCTAAAGCCATAGCTTAGACTACCTGGCGAGCTATCTGACTATGAATGAAGTGAATTGATTAGTTTGATTTGTTGAATGTAGTAGCTTAACTCAATTTTGTTTCTATACATAGATAAGCAGCAGAGATAATGGTTTCATGATTAGTAGTTTATTATTTGTTCTGAATAGCAGCACATTTTCATTTTATTCAAGTATAAATTTCATCATTAGCATGTTTTAAGACCTTCTGAAGTGTTAAGTTCTGGAACTCATTATAGAGGACATAATTGCCTTAAAATCTATACCCAAACTTTCCTTATAAAGTATTCTTAAAACTTAGGAATAGGATTATCAATTGCATTAGGAGACAAACCAAGATAAAAACCCCCAAAACAAAATAAAAATAAAAAACGACAAAAAGTAAGAAAGAGGTTGTCTTGAACATATAGTGCGCCACACTTCATCAGCTTACGAATCTCAGATTGATAATTAATGTAGCAATTTAGGACACACTAAATTGACTAAACACATAGTTGGATCCGAATCAAGGAGGAACCTGAGCTCTAGGAGAAGGATAAGTTCTATTGTTGGGTCAAGATCTTAAGGTTTGAAGAGAAGTATCTTTGTGCAATTTTGATCTGTCGTATTTAGCACATGACTTGATCTATAAATCTGATAATTTGGGTATAACTGATGTTTGAATATTTGAAAAGGGTAAATTATCTTTTATAGATCTGTATGTAGGTTCGGCATAACAAAGTCGCATATACACGCAGGTTCGGTAATTCAAAACAGCGTATATGCAGGTGTGCCTTAATATAGAAGCGTATGCACACAGGTTCCATATAAAGAAGTAGCGTACGTTTCATAAAATATGTTTTAGCAACTTCTGTTTATTGTTGCAGTAATCTGGGTTTAGGATTGGTGCCTGGTTACTATTACTGTATTCTAGTTATAGCATTCAGAGAAGTGATTGATTGATTCAGTTTTGGTTGGTGCAAAGGGGATTGGTTGATGCAGATATATTTGATGTTTGATTGAAGTTACTTATGGATCCAGTTTGAAATTTTATGAAACGTGGTCCCTGGAAGAAAAGAGAAGGTTGTAGGCTTCTGTAGGTCAGCACCTATGTACTAGTACATCAGCTAGTACAAGAGCTAAGGGGGTTGTAGCTCCCTTCCAGGAGAAGCTGGAGAATGAGAGAAGGTTGTAGCCTTCTGCAGGTAGAAGCTTGCGTACTGGTATAAGACTGCACCAGTACAGAAATGTTGTAAAAAGAAGTTTCTTATTAAAAGAAGATAGAGATGAATTGCAGCAAGTGGTTTTCACCCACATTGGGTTTCCACCTTATATCTTGTGTTCATGTTTGTGATGATCTGTTTTGTTTTACTGCACCTGTTTACTGTTCTTATGGCTAATGAAGTTTTGATGCACTGATTTAAAGATCAACATTTAATGGATTAGTTGAATCATAAAGTTTACTGATATGCGTTGGTTGCTTTAGACACTGTTGCGTATATACGCAGGTTCCCATAACTGAAGTAGCGTATATATATCTGAGTATGAAAATGAAAAAGTGTTTGATTTGATAATACTGATTCACCCTCCCCCTCAGTATTATTTCCAACAATTGGTATTAGAGCAGGTCCTTCAAAAGAAGCTTGATCACTTGAAGGAAGATCTATCATCATGAGCAACTACGAAAAAGAGGCATCCATCAAGCCACCAATATTTGATGGGAGCAACTTTGTCTATTGGAAGGTAAGAACCACAACCTATCTTCAATCACTTGGTGCAGAAATTTGGGATATCGTGGAAGGAGGATACACATTTCTATCAGCAACTCCTACAGATACGACTAGTAAAAAGCAGTATGAAACAAATGCAAAGGTTGTCAATACTCTATTTGGGAGTATATCTCAATCAGAATTTGTCAAGGTTATGTAGCTCAAAAAAGCCAAGGAAATATGGGACAAGATCATCCTAAGCTATGAAGGAGATGATCAGGTAAAACGTGAAAAACTACAATCTCTCAGAATTCGATATGAAACTCTCAGAATGCACAATGATGAAAGTGTGGCTAAATATTTCTTACAAATAGATGAGATTGTTAATCGCATGAAAATTTTCGGTGAAGAGATAAAAGAAGTTACTTTAGTTGAAAAGGTTCTAAGATCCTTGTCTTCTAAGTTTGAAGAAAAAAATTCTGCCATAGAAGAAAAGCAGAATCTTCAGAGTATTACAATGTCATGGCTGCACGGAATCCTAACTACCTTCGGAATGAGAAAAGGAGGGCCATCAGACATGAGAGAAGCTGCATTCAAAGGAGAATACAATGAGTCAAGGCATACGTTAGAAGGAGAGGAAGAATCAAACTTCATCAAGAACCTTCAACGGGGTTCTGGAAGATTCAGAGGTAGGCTACCTTTCAAATGCTTTGCTTGTGGAAGAGTCGGTCACTATGCAGCCAAATGTCCTCATAAAGATAAGCTTAATAAAGGTAAGGAACCAGTTAAATGGAACAGAAAATAGAACGTAAGTAAGAATATTTATTATACACATGAAGACAACGATGGACTTTCAAATAGTGATGAAGATGAATATGGTAATGATTATAGACTTTTGATGGCTTTTGAAGATGATGATTTCTTGGATGCTATAGATGAAGATGATCTCTATGAAGAAATTTCTAAACTTAAAGTCTGTTTAGAAGAAAAGAATATGATCATAGATACTCTAACATTGCAACTTGTTGAAAGGGAAAAACACAGTGAAAATTTAGAATGTGAAATTATGGGACTTAGAAAAGATATTGAGAAAACAAAAGCTCTTAATCTTATATTTGCTAAAGGATCTGAAACTTTATATGAGATTATCAAAGTGCAACGTTCTCCTCTAATCAAGATAGGTCTTGGATATACTGAAGAAGCATCTCAAGCGGAAAAGACATCCACCTCCAAAAGTTATCTTGATGCAGCAAGGAGACGTGAACAAAGGCATAAAGCAGATCACCAAGTAAATCGGGGTCAATCTACTTCAAGGATGAACAAAAGCTACAACCAATCTCAGGTAAATCATTCTCAATTTGCCTCAAGAATAAATATCAATGAAAGCTACAATCACCTGGATGGTAGATTTGATAATCTCAAGAATTTATTTAATGGCCAATGTTTTTCATGTCATAACTTTGGACACAAAGCTGCATAATGTGTTGCCTACAAGACCATCATGACTCGAGAAGCACGAAATAAAAGGAGCGTGACTGGGATCATGAAGAGGACCTACAATAACTTTTCTACTCTTGGAAATGAAATAGAATGCTCTATTTGTAACAACTTCATTCATGAAGATTCTGAATGCAGGAATAAGTTTTGGCAAACATCTTAGAAGGAGCAACCTTCATTGGGTCTCAAAACTTGTTGAAAGAAAGAACTACAACCAGAAAGATGTGGCATAGCCTTATATGTGGAAGGATAGGAAAATTAGTGGTACATTGACAGTGGATGTTCGAAACATATGATAGGTGATAAAGAAAAACTTCAATCATATAGTGCCTTAGAAAAGGAAAGGAAGGTCTCATTTAGAAATGACACACCTGCATTCATAAAAGGTAAAGGTTCTGTTCTTTTGAAAGAAAAAGTCAAAGCTGGAAATGTTATGTATGTTGATGGCTTAAAGCATAATCTATTGAGTGTTAGTGAAATGTGTGATCAAGGAAATGAGGTAATATTTCGATCAAATGGATGTATTGTTCGTGAGATTGATACAGGAGAAACGGTGATAAAAGGCATAAGAACTCCAAATAATTTATACATACTCAAAGGAGGACAACAACAATGCTATCTAAGCAAAACTGATGAACATTTGTTATGGCACAGAATATTGGGGCATCTTAGCTCCTTGCAGATAAGGAAAGCATGCAAATATCAGGCGGTTCGTGATCTCCCTGACATCAGAATTCCAGACAATACAATCTGCAAATCATATCAGTTTGGTAATCAAACCATAACTAATTTCCCTGAGAAGGAAGGATCGGCTAGTAAGCCACTTGAACTTGTCCATACTGATTTATGTGGTCCATCAAGGAAAAAGTCACCTTTAGGAGAAGAATACTTTATATTTATCATTGACGACTTTTCCAGGATGTGTTGGATAGGACTTCTGAAGCATAAAGACGAAGCTTTAGAAAAGTTTAAAGCATTCAAAGCCTTGGTTGAAAATGAATCAGATCACAAAATCAAATCCCTCAGGTCTAATCAAGGAGGGGAATTTACCTTAGATGAATTTTTCGATTTTTGTGAAGAACATGGAATAAGAAGGGAATTCTCTACTGCAAGGACTCCTCAGCAAAATGGAGTAGTGGAAAGGATGAACAAAATGGTTCAACAAATGGCTCATGCTATGCTTGATGAGTCTAGAACTCTTGCAAACTTCTGGGGTAAAGTTGCATTTGCTGTCATTACTATTCTCAACAAAACAAACGTCAGGGTAAACAGTCCTCAAACTCCTCATGAACTTTGGTATGGTAAGACTCCTACGATAAAATAATTCAAAGTTTTTGAAAGCAAATGTTACATCAAAAGGACTGATGACAACCTTGGCAAGTTTGAACCTAGAGCAGATGAAGGCATTCTCCTTGGTTACTCTTCCCGAAGTAAAGGATATAAGTGTTACAATAAAAGACTTGGAAAAATTGTTGAAAGTATTAATGTGGTGGTTGATGAAGAAGGCAACAATTCAAAACAGATAAAAACCGAAGATTTTGAAGATGAAGAGGAATATCCTTTAACATCATATTAGACTAATGCTAAAGAAAAAACTTATGAGGCACCAAAAGAATAGATAAGAATAGAAGAAAAGACTACAGAGACTCATATTTTGGGGCAGAAAGAGGCAGTTGTTCAAACAAAAAGAACTATAATAGAAGCTTCAAGCTATCTAGCATTGCTCTCCCCCGTTGAACCACGAAATGTAAGTGAAGCATGCAAAGATGAATGCTGGGTCAAGGCCATGAATGAATAACTTGAGTAGATTGAAAAGAATAACACTTGGGAATTGGTTCCTAGACCTAATGATAAGAATGTCATAGGGACCAAATGGATATTCAAAAACAAGCTGAATGAAAATGGAGATGTTATTAGAAACAAGGCCAGACTTGTTTGTAGAGGGTATGCTCAACAAGAAGGTATAGACTTTGAAGAAACTTTTGCACCGATTGCTAGACTTGAAGCCATAAGAATGTTCCTTGCTCTTTCTAGCTTTCAGAAGTTCAAATTATATCAAATGGATGTGCAATCTTCCTTTTTAAATGGAGACTTAGAAGAAAAAGTGTATATTGAGCAACTAGATGGATTCATCCTTGGAAATGATCCAAAACTTGTATGCGGACTTAAGAAGGCACTCTATGGCCTTAAATAGGCTCCAAGGGCTTGGTATTATCGTTTGGACAAATACCTCCATCAACAAGGTTTTTCAAAAGGATCAGCAGATAGCAATATATATATATGAAAATTGATAACGATAAATTGCTAATAATTGTTGTGTATGTTGATGATGTCATCTTTGGTAGCAATGAAGAAGCCATGAGTCAAAACTTTGCTTTGGTGATGCAGAAAGAATTTGAAATGTCCCTACTTGGTGAGCTGACATATTTTCTTGGTTTACAAGTCCAACAAAATAAAGACGGTATCTTTCTATCACAAACCAAGTGCCTTAAGTAGATCTTGAAGAAATATGGCATGGAAAATTCGAAACCAGTATGTACCCCTATGATAACAGGATGCAGTCTCAGCGCAAATGATGATTTAGTAGCAGTACATCAACCAACCTATAGATCCATGATTGGTAGTCTACTCTATCTGATAGGTACCTGACTAGACATCATGCATGCAGTGGGAATAGTTGGAAGATTCCATGCAAATCCAAAAGAAGCACACCTTCATGTGGTTAAAAGGATTTTCAAATATCTTCAAGGAACACAAAACTATGGCTTATGGTATCCTAGAGATACAGATCTCACACTTCATGCATACAGATGCAGATTGGGCAGGAAGTGTTGATGACAGAAAAAGAACTAGTGGTGGTGCATTCTTTATGGGTTCTGTTAGCACTTGAAATTTCACCTCAGGCTGAAAAATGTAAACTCCAAGGCAACATCAAACCACTTAGCCTCGTAGCTAGCCCTACGGGGCAGGAGAGTGCTCTCTCCGGTCTATCTCGACAAAGATCTTCAACGGGCAGAGATAACCAACAAAGAACACTGATTTTAGGCTAGTAAACTGATAAAAAAGGTTTGATTTGGGATTTTTAGGGTTTTGGTGGAAAATTGGGGAAAGGAAATTTTGGGTGCGGGGATTGGACACAGTTTTCGCAGGGGGTTCTTTGGGGCAAGGTAGGAGACTGTATTTGATGCCTTTGAAAGATTTGGATGGATGAGAATGACTGGTGAGGAGCTAAGGAGAGCAAGCAATCACCTTGAATTCTCCTTAAACAGCTGAAAACATTGATATTAAGCAAACTTAAAGGCAGAGCATAGCAAACATGAATTCTACCTTAACACTTCATTTTGCACCTAATTTGCAGAAGAAAAA
>APFE031370951.1:44610-67810 GCA_000404065.3 Pinus taeda
CAAATTTTGCTTGAAGACTCACTGAAATGAAAAAATTTGACCTTGACACTTCAAAATCACTTTGTAAGAGAATATTTGATCACTGGAGGAAGGCTGGAAAGACTGACATCAACAGGTTCCATATTAGTATCTTGGTTCAGCAAGAAACAAAGTTCAATTTCATTATTGATAGCTAAAGCAGAATATGTGGATGTTGCATCTTGCTGCACACAACTCCTTTGGATGATGCAAACTTTGCAAGAATTTCAAATCATTTGTACTCCACCTATCTCCATTTTATGTGATAATACAAGTGAAATTAGTATTTCAAAGAATCCAGTCATGCATTCAAAGACCAAGCACATACCTATCAAATATCATTTTCTCCGAGAACAAGTGCTTGAACAAAAGGTCAAATTGGAGTATGTTCCCTCCAAGGAACAGGTTGCTGATATATTCACCAAACCACTACCCAGGGAGATATTTGAATACCTTAGATAGAATATAGGAGTAGTGGATGCATCATTTTGTTGTTGAAACTTATTTATTTCAAAGAAAAGTGGTTGTATGCGAGTTTCACGAGGAGCATCCGCGTACATACATCGGTTCCTGTTGATACAGTCGTGTATATGTTGATTTGAAGAAAAACAGTGGGCTAGACTTAGGATGAAAATAGTCTGACATGGGTCTGACAGAGACCATCTGGCACAGGTTCAGGGGGAGCATATACTTCTAATACAACATTGTTGGCATTATCTTAGAAGATCTTGGTTCAATTTCACAATTGTTTTGGTTTCAAGTGGAACAGGTGTTGAGGGAGAACATGGTTGCTGGTATGAATGATGATTGACAAATGCTGCTCTTGTTGTAAATATTTCGTCTCTATGTCATGTATTTCTTTTATTATCAAGGTCATGTAACGGCCTAATTTGGTTTCCCCACTATGCATGGGATGAATGATGTAATGTTCTTGTTTTATCATGTGTAAACTTTTGGTGTATCCCCACTTGGTTGGGTGGATGAGTCAATATTGGTATATCCCCACCTGATTGGGAGATGGATGTATGTATGAGTCTTAGCTGATAGGAAGGTCATTTATAGAGTCATATTCTTTCTTGTAGAACATCCTTTTGCAGACCTTGCCTGCAGTCAGGGGGGGCATGGACAACAAAGCAGAGCAGAAGATTTCAGCATGTACTCAGGGGGAGCATCACCCTTTGCCCTTGATGATAAAGGGGGAGATTGATTGGGTGTGACTTGGGGTTGACATCAAGTCCAAAGGGGGAGATTGTTGGAATTATGACACAAGTTTGGCACTATGACACAGATGTTGTCCTTGATGGCAACTCACTCAGATGAGAGATCACAATTCAGGCTCTCAAAATAAAGGAAAAAGAGATATATGCAGTTTCCACTTAACCAAGGCACGTATACACATGGGATCGGTGATCAAAAGTCGCGTATGCGTTTAACGCACTTTAATGCACGGAAAAGCACGTACATATTGGAAAACCCATTTTTAGTCCATGGTATTTGGTCCTTGGTATTTGGACCTATGGTTTTGGACCATGGTATCTCGTCTGAAGTGTTGAACCCAGCTATTTGGACCCAGGTATTGGTTCCAACTGGCTTTGGACCATGGTATTGAGTAAGGCCTAAGACTATAAAAGGGGAAAGAGATCATTAGGCAAAAGCACTCACTCAAGGATTGAATATATTATGAAAAGTAAGATCTAGAATACTGGTCATTGGGTTATGGTGCATAGCTAGATCTGAATCAAGGAGGAGCATGAGTGCTAGGAGAACGATAAGTTCTATTGTTGGGTCAAGATCTTAAGGCTTGAAGAGAAGTATCTTTGTGTGATTTTGATCTGTTATATTTGGCGCATGACTTGATCTATAAATTTGATAATCTGGGTATAACTGATGTTTGAATATTTGAAAAGGGTAAATTATCTTTATAAATCTATACGCAGGTTCGACATAGCAAAGGCATGTATACACACAGGTTCGGTAATTCAAAACAATGTATATGCAGGTGTGCCTTAATATAGAAGCGTATGCACACAGGTTCCACATATTGAAGTAGCATACGTCTCATAAAATATGTTTTAGCAACTTTTGTTTATTGCTACAGTATTTTGGGTTCAGGATTGGTGTCTGGATATTGTTACTGTATTTTGGTTATAGCATTCAAAGAAGTGATTGATTGATTCAGTTTTGGTTGGTGCAAAGGGGATTGGTTGATGCAGATATATTTGATGTTTGATTGATGTTACTTATGGATCCAGTCTGAAAATTTATGAAACGTGGTCCCTGGAAGAAAAAATAATGTTGTAGGCTTCTGTAGGTCAGTACCTACGTACTATTACATCAGCAGTACAAGAGCTAAGGGGGTTGTAGCTCCCTTCCATGAGAAGCTGGAGAACGAGAGAAGGTTGTAGCCTTCTGTAGGTAGAAGCATGTGTACTAGTATAAGACTGCACCAGTACAAAAATGTTGTAAAAAGAAGTTTCTTATTAAAAGAAGATAGAGACGAATTACAGCAGGTGGTTTTCACCCACATTGGGTTTCCACCTTATATCTTGTGTTCATGTGTGTGATGATCTGTTCTGTTTTACTGCACCTGTTTATTGTTCTTATGGTTAATGAATTTCTGATGCACTGATTTAAAGATCAACATTTAATGGATTAACTGAATCATAAAGTTTACTAATATACGTTGGTTGCTTTAGACACAGTTGTGTATATACAAAGGTTCCCATAACTGAAGTAGCGTATCTATATTTGAGTAATAAAATGAAAAAGTGTTTGATTTGTTAATACTGATTCACACCCACCCCCTCTCAATATTATTGCCAATAGAGGATGGGACAGGAATCCAAGAGAATAGTAATCGAAGAGGACCATTATTCTTTGAGGACGTAGGCTTGGGGATCCAGGATAAGAATAGTCCTAACAGGACATACCTTGTGGACATCCATATGGGGTGTGTACCTTAGAGAGGTAGTGTGGTATCACACATAAAGCCTCCTAGAATTATTCTCTTGAATGAAAGAAGAGCTTGTCTAATTAGGCCTCAAGGATAGTGTTGGTTATAATGATGATGTTTATAGTACGTCTTATCAATCTGAATCTTCTTGAGAAATATTTAGTTTGAGATATGATTTTTTACTAGTTGTACAATTATGAATACTTCCCTAGTTAAGAAGAAGTGTTGAAAAATGTAACTAGTTTTAGTCTTCATAATTGTTGTACTCATTTCAATATGTATCCTATGTAGCAAACAAGGAAAAGAAAAGAAGAAGTATTTTAGTATTATAGCATGGGTTTCATGCTCATTATTGATGGTCTTCCAAGTAAAATCATGTTCTTCGTGTTTCTAGGGTTTGTTAGGTCCTAGGATTTATTGTCATGAATCAATGGAGTCAACATCATGTTTATAAGACCCTTCCGGGAAATTTGTAGTTGTTAAAAGAATACTTTTTTAGTCTATAAAGTCCTAGAATCTCCAAGGGTACAAGTTGGCCTAAAGGAGGTAATTTGACCCCTTGAGAAGGCTATGTAAAGAGCAATTCACCTTCATTTGGAAACACACTTACAAAAGTTCAATCTACAAGAAAGAGTTTGATTTATAGCTGGGAAAGGTAGAAGAAGGATATTAAAGTTATTGAATAAGGTAAGAGGCTTAAATATATTATCTTTGGGCTTTATCTCTCTCTCTCACGTGTGAAATTTGAGAGTTATTGGGCTATAGTATAAGGCCGAAATTGTAGGCTCGAGTTGTTGAGGGAGGAAGTATAGAATATGTAGCTAGAAGAGGGAAAACCTTTATGTGAACCTAATTGACCTTAGGAGAGCTATATTTCTCTAAGTAGGTCTCAGAAGGAGGTTGTATTATGGTTTCCAAGAAGTTTCAAGGAGGAAATAGTTGGGTCAATGTTGCAGGTCGAGTAGTAGTGGCTGGGAAGTCAAAGTTGTTATAGTTGGTAGGTCAAAGTTGCAAGGAAGAAGCAGTTTGGTACATAATCAAGGAAGGACTGGAGGAAGGGCTGACTTGGTACTAGGAGAAGGACTTGGTCTAGGGTTTGGGTATTTGTATCTCATTTGAAACAAATTCTAATAAGAGAAGAGTTTATGGGTTTCCCCTTGGAGGGGTTTTGCCCTGTCTAAGAGCTTATATCTATATCCTCTTTTGTTGTTATTGTTTCTTGATGTTGTTATATGAAAAAGGATAACTAAAGAACATAAAGAATATAACTAAGTTTCACAAGAAAGTATCAAGGTTGAATAAAATAAGTTATAATTGTTTCCATTTCACCTTTTCTAACAAAGGTCAAGCCCCAACAATTGACAATTCAAAGTATTAATGTTTATCTTCACCAATTTTGGGTTTGTTTTGAAACTTATGGGTTCAAATTTGTAGCACCACTTCTAGAAAGTGACATTTTGTAGAAGGATATCTTGATATGAATAATTTGTGGGAAATATAGTTTAATGCATGTTATGAATGTTTTTGGGTTCATTTTAGTCCAAATTGAATTCTTAAATAAGCTTCTCAATCAGAATTGAAGAATTCTTGATGTTGTACTAAGGTATGTTTTCGAAGATGTAAGTTTCCAGGATTGAAAGGAAGATTATAAGTTATGCTAATGATTGATAATATTGATGATTAGAGGCTTAGCATTGATGTTTCTATAAGGGTTACGATATTGCACCAACTTTGTTGTAGTATTTACGCAGTGGTTGTCCTTAAACACACAACATAATCATATGGGTCATAATATGTTTGTTGGTAAGGCTTGATATTATTGACAACGGCCAAGGACTCATATTGCATAAATTACTTCACAAGAAAAGTTGCTAGGGTTTGCAAGTATACATTGGTTTGTTGCGTGTTATTTGCAAAGTTTGATAGAGGTTGAATTTGTTGTTGAAGTAGTTGATGATTTGTTGGATCAATGTATTGATAAGATGTTGTTAGATGATGTGTATTGAATTGTTGAGAGATGCTTGATGAGTAGTTTTTTGCTAGGGTTTTACAATGGAATGAATTGTATTTTTTGGTTATATATGTTGAGTAAAAATTTTATTATCTTTGAGCTTGGATTTGACATTTGTATTCAGACGTTGAGTTTTTTCATATTTACACTCATTCCATTAGGGTTTTATAAGTGGAAGGTGTTGAGTAGTCATTGATGAAGGACGATTGTTAGTGTTTGTATTGCAAAACTGCAAGCTAGGGTTTTGAGCTCCTTCTAATGATGTCAAACACTTATTCAGTATTGACAACCATATTGTGACTATGAAACTTCTTGTGTGGTAAATGTTGATTTATAGTGATATTAGTAACAGTGCAGTGGCATCTTAGGGTTTCTATGCAGCAGAGGACATTTATTGGTGCCATGCATAACAATATTGTAGAATTTGAGTACAAAAAGTTTTGAGTATGTTGTTGGATTGTTAATGCCTATGTTATAGCTAGGGTTTGAGGTACATATTAAGCACAAATAGATTGAGAAGATATTATATTTCAATTTATTTTGTATTTATTTTGAGCACAGGTGGATCGAATTTGAAAATTGTGAAACATTGTCCACTAATTGTTTAGGGTGACAAGGTGGTGCAAGGCAGGAGTGTGGAATCTATTTTGAGTTGGAGCTTGAGAACACTTCAGGATGGTAGCGTATGGTTGGATATTTAATAGGGAATTGGAGTGCCCTTCTAGTTTCAATTGGTAAACAAGGTGTTAGAGCATCCTTCAAGTTGGATCCTGTAAACTAGGGTGTTGGAGCATCCTTCCAATTGGAGCTGGTAAGCCGGGGCATTGGAGCATCCTTCTAGTTGGAGTTGGTAAGACGGGGCATTGGAGCATCCTTCCGATTAGAGCCTGTAAATCAAGGAGTTGAAGCCTCCTTTAGTTGGGGCTAAAAATATTGATGTAAAATAACAAAGACAAATATTAAGAAGTGTTTGGTGGTTTTTCTCCTAGAACGGTATCCACCTAAAATCTTGTGTCTATTGTCTTAATTATCATGTATTGTTGAATGGTGTTGTTTATTTTTCATGTGATTTATTGATCTAATGATAATGATAATTAATGCTCTGTGAAGTTAAAAATATACTAATTGAAGAGAAATATTGATTCACCCCCCTCTCAATATTTTTAAAAATTGGTATCAGAGAAGGTTCCTTCAATTGAAACTTAACAACTGGAAGGTATATCTCAAGTGAATTAAGATGGGAAGGTCAAGGAAGCAGTCCAAGAATTCAAAGGAATTCCATGATGTTGAAATACTTTTAGAACCTATTACAACATACAAAGAGAAATAGGTTGGTATAATTCCTTTGTTTAATGAATCATTTTTTTTATTTTAGAAAGGTAAAATGGAATCCTATTTGGGAGCTATTGGATGTAATGTATTTTATTTGGTTGTTACTAGACACACATCTACCGATGAGTCAAAAAAGTGAAATTCAAAATATATGAGTATCATTCTAAGTGTCGTGCCAGATTCTGTGAAATCCAATGTAGGACAATGCTCGTCAGCCAAACATCTTTGAGAGAAACTTCAAAATCTGTATGCATGTAAAAAACATACAACTCAAGATAAAGATGATGATAACCATGCCTCAAATCAAGCAGATTCACAGATTGAAGAATCTGACAATGATAAAGAAGAATAGAAGAGGACATGGAGAAAGAATTGATTAGTGCCTTCAAAGTATTAAAGAACATAGAGAAGGAAAATCACACACTCAAAGAATAAGCTACCTTTCTAATAGTTCAAGAGGAGGAAATAGAAAAAGGAGAAAGAGAGAGGAAATCTTAACAAACCAACTAGAGGACTTTGTTTAGAAGTACCAGACAAAATTTGGTCAAAAGCAAAAGGAACTTGATGTGGTTGTTGCAAAAATAAGCATGCTTAAGGAGAAAATGCAGGACATTGAAAGGAAGGATCATGTTATTGATGAAATGGAATAGGAAAATTCTCATTAAATATGAAGGAAAAAGAAGCAGAAAGAAGAGAGGAGATGTTAACAACCAAGCTTGAAGAAGCCAAAAGAATTGAACAAGATCAGAAGTATCAAATTCAGAAGAAAATAAGCAAAACCATTCAATGATTAGTTATTAAATGAATACATATCCTTTGTGACATGTAGTGCATTCTTTTGTAGAAGTCAGGGATGACAACTCTATTAGAATATTTTTTTTTGTGTCTTGTCCATTATTTAATGACTATCAAGACACAATCTCGTAAGAATCACTAAAAAATAAATATTGTAGGAAGTGTGTATTATATGCTTAAAGTATTAAGGTCGAGCCTCAACAATTGACAAGTCAAAGTATTAGCATTTATCTTCACCCCTTTTTGGTTTATTTTGAAACTTATGGTATCAAATTTGTAGCGCCCCTACTAGAAAGTGACATTTTGTAGAAGGATACCTTGATATGTAAAAATTGTAGAACATCTTATTTAATGTGTGGTTATGAGTTTTTTTGGGTTCATTTTATTCCAAAATGAATTTTGAAAGAAGTGACACAATCAAAATTGAAGTAGTTTTGATGTTGAACTAAGGTATGTGTGGTTAAGATGTAAGCTATCAAGATTGACGGGCAGAGTCTATGTTATGCTACAACTTGATAATATTGATGATTAGAGGCTCATCATTGATGTTTCTATAAGGGTTATTATATTGCACCAACTGTCCTTGAATGCACAACATGATCATATGAGTCATAATATGTTTGCTGGTAAATCTTGATACTATTGAGAATAGCCAAGGACTCATATTATATAAATTAATTCATAATAAAAGTTATTAGGGTTTGAAAGTATACATTGGCTTGTTGCATGTTATTTCCAAAGTTTGACAGAGGTTGATTTTTTTGTTGTAGTTGATGCATTACTAAGCTATGTATTAATAAGATTTTATTAGATGATAATTGTATTGAATTGTTGATGCATTATTGAGAAATGTATTAATAAGATGTTATTATATGATAAGTGTATTGATAAGTGTATTCGTTGTGGACTATTGCCACAAACAGTGAACAAACAGGCATGGACTACAACAGTGGACAGGTGCGAGTTTCCTGTGGGTGTTTTGGGGCTGTTGTAGGGCGGTGCAACTGTAGGAAGAAGGCCAAGCTACTACATCCTATTGGAAAATGATTGAAAGGCCTTGAAACAAGGTTGTAGGGTCTTCTAGGAGCAATGAGTAGAAACAACATCATCTTGGAGCATTCTTGCAGTTGTGGAAGGACTAGTTGGGCAAGTTTAAGAGGGTTGTAGTCGTGGGTTAATAACCCTAACCAACAACAAAAATTACATCAATACAACAAACCTACAGCCTACCTTATGAGCATATCTATTCAGATTTGGAGCATACTTAATTGACCTCTTGTGAAGTAGATCTGTTGACACTTTTGAGAATATTTTTGAGGGGATTCTTAAACCATCTTATTAAATAATTGATGTGTAGACTTGAGAGTAGCCTTTCAACATTGGAGCAATTATTAAACTTGTAGCAATCCTTTTGAAGAAACCTTTGAAGAATTGATTAAAGGCCTTGTTGAGTCGCATTGAAGATCTAATATTGTGGAGGGTTCTTGGGGCAGTGTGTGGAAAACCTTCTTGAAGCATAAGTGTTGGATTTTTGTACAGTGAAGATTTCTAATAGACCATTCTTGGCTCCTGAAGCATCATTGGAGCTTCATTGAAGAATACCTGTAAATGCATCTCGTGAAGACATTCTTGAAGGCATTAGTTTCCATTGTAATGCATTGTTAATATCATCATGTGGTGATTTGGAGATTCTTGTTTTGGGTACCATGAAGAACAGTGGAGACACATTCATGTGAAGAACAAGATTTTCATTGATGACGTGACGTGGAGACTAAGGGAAGGCATAGCTAAAGATTGATAGGGCTCGTTGAAGAATACATTGGGAGTCACAAAGTATAACCAAACATGTCTTGAAGAAGTTAAGCTAGAGGTTGGAGCCTCCAAAAGACAAGGAGGAGCCTCGAAAAGACAAGGTTGGTGCCTTGGAGGATAGGGTTGGATCCATAAAGGATCAGAGTCCTCAAGAAACCAGGTCAGAGCCTGTACCAAAGACAGGTTTGGAGCCCTGCCTCAAAATTGACAAGGTTGGAGCCTTGGAAGTCCAAGTCGCTGCTTGGCATAATACAAGTTGGAGCCTGGAAGATTGAAGATCGGTGTATTCATCTAGGGTTGGAGCCCTACATATCTTGTACTTGATTTATTGAAGAAATGAATAAAATAATTTATTCTTATTGTTTTTCATTTCACGTTCTAAATATAAGTGATTTAACCAGTAAAAGTAACAATTGAAAAGAAATATTGATTCACCCCCGCTCTTAGTATTTCCAAGAATTGGTATCAGAGCCAGTACCTTCACTCAAAGCCTAGCAGCTTGAAGGTTGGTCCTTAGAACACAAATGGAAAAGCTAAGGAAGAAAGCCTCCAATCCTCCTAAAGATGTCTCTTCCTCAACCATGAAAATTGAAGAATATCAAATTGAGAAAGTTCCAGTGTTCAATGGAAACTTTAATGTATGGAAGGTAAGAATGAGATATTTCTTAATGCCTCAAGGTGTTGGAGTATGGGAATCAGTGATTATTGATATCACGATGGACAATGAATCCAAGGAGTACAATGCAAAAGTGATGAAGGCAATATTGAATGGGATACCAAATTCTATAAAGGAAAATTTGGAAAAGTGTTCGTCAGCAAAGGGTATATGGGACAGACTTCATGACTTTCACTCAAAAGGAGCATTGACCATGACCACTAGTCAAGAAGATGATGGAAAGCAAGAATGAAATTCACAACCCATCAAGGAAGCTGAAAATAAGAATGATGGCATCAAGGCCAAAGAAGACCTAGAAGAAGATGAAAGCAAAGAAGACTTTGAAGAAGATCTCCTTACTAAAATTATAGCTGCCATGGAAGAGATTAACAGTTTGAAAAAGGAAAATGAGGAACTTAAGAATAAAGGCAAGATGGCGACCAACACAAGACAAGGAAGGAAGTTGACCCTTTTAAGCTTCAAGTACTAGAAAGAGATGAGGAGCTCGCCAAACTTAAGGAGGAATTTCATCAAAACAAAATAAAGCATCATGAAGAATTCATATCCATGAAAAATCAATTGGATAAGACAAATAAAAGGGAAGAAAATTTGTCAAGCCACCTTAAACAAAGACTCAAGAGTTTAAGAAAACTTGAAGCAGAGACTGGTCAATATAATGAAGAAGTCTCCTACCTTAAATATCAACTAGAAGAAGCAAGGAAACAAGCACAAGGAGCTGAGAAGGTGATGGAAGCTTTGGCATTCATAGAAGGACATGTTGATGAAGTTGAAAAGGAGAGAAACACCATGACATCCCAACTAGAAGAAAAGTATGATGACATCATCAAGTTAAGAGCAGAAATCACCTTACTTAAGCCACAATCATATGAACAACCAAGATGAAGGAAGAAATGGAGATGATTTTATCAAAGAAAGATGAAGAATGCAAGAAAATTAACTAATAAATTCTCTCTCTTAAAAAGGAAGATGACTTGTTGAATAACAACTTAAAGAGTTCTCAAACCCTAGATGACATCTCAAGTCATCAAATACTCTCCTTGATAAATCAGGTCTTGGCTATGCAGGTGAATCCTCAAGAAAGAATGATAATGAATAAAACATCAAGGATGTGAGGAAGCCTGGAAGGAATGTTGATGCTCCCAATTCTAGCAAAGGCCAGGAGAAGAATCAAGACAACATTAGAAGAAATCCTACTCCAAGAAGACTTGCAGATGGTGTCAAGAATACAAAAGGTAATGAATATCATCAAAGGATCCCAAGGCAAAAAGACTTCAGAAGTACATCAAGGAAATCTTCATCTCCAAGGTACCAAAGTTTATTTCTTGGTTATTTCTATTCTTGTAAAAACTTTGGGCACATGGCAAAATATTATAGGGCATGTCACAAAGGCAAATATAATGGTCTCTGTCAATCTCCTAAAAGAAATTTTGCAAGAGGAAGTCATGATTTCTCATTCATGAACAAGATGGAGTGCTTCAATTGCCATAACATTGGACATATGGCACGTGATTGTAACTTGACTTGGGTCCCTGAACAAGCTAAAACTATGACAACCAAGCCAAAGAAGAAAGTTACACAAGTATGGAGAAGGAAGCAAACTGAATCTGAAAGTATCTTGAACACTCCAACCAAGAACACATGTTTTTTATTTGATTAAGTCATATTTTATATTCCAAGTGTTTGATAATGAGACTCTGCTAAAGGAGACCATTCATATTGTTAGAGGGAGCTTATGGTTCTTAATCATTCTTGCAAAAGCTATACATGAATGGGCCCTATGAAATTCTTGATGAGTCACACATGAACAATCATATTTTGATAGATTGTATCTTGGGAGAAACTCCATTGAAGAACATGATTCCTTACTCATTTGATGGACTATTGTTGAAGATTTCTTCCACTTGAACACAAGGTATAAATCTTTCTTGTATAAATAATCTAGAGGAGTTTATGTAGGCAGGGGGAGTTAGTTCATCACATGAAGAAATGTAAACACGTCTATCATGGACCACATTTCCAGAAGGAATAACACCATGACAGGGGGAGTAACATACCTATGAAGAACTACAATTGATTAAGAAAAGAAGCAACTTGACAGGGGGAGTACTTGGGCACCCTATTTGCCATTAATGTCAAATGGGGAGAGAATGTTGGAAGGGCAAGAATATTGCCATCAATGATAAAGGGGGAGATTGTTAATCAAGGTTTTCATTGATGTCAATATGACATTATTGGGATGGAAAATATTCTTGTGATGCATAATATGATAATGTCCTTGCTCATGATGACAAATCCCACTTGTTTGGTAAGGATGTCAAACTATAAATGACGCCATTATGATGTCAAGCCACTAAGAAGATGTATTGTCCTAGATTCTTGAACTAGCCATGAAGACACCATAACCTCATGTATCCTTTGTTTTGATGAAGAATCCCTAGAAAACATGATGATGTTCTTACTCTTGATGAAGAATCCTAGAACTCGGATGATGTCCTTACCCTTGATATTGAAGGACTAAACATAAATGACCACACTTGATGATGTCATACATGATGGCACTTGGTGAAGGTCTTGATGACATGGACAATGATTGGAGACATGACATGAAGGACTTGGAAATCACTTAATGGCAAGACATGGCATGAAGTACTTGGAAATATCCTAGTGGAAAATTAATAAATGTTGCACTATGGTTGGTGACATATCACTGCACTATTATTGGATACATGATGCTACACTATCATGATGACAAAATTGCTAAATACACTATCATGATGTCGGATACACTATCATGGTGACATGGATGACTCACATACACTATGGTGAAGAACTTAGAATACCTAATTGAATTTATAAGTTAGAAAAATTATTGTTTTTGCCTAGCCGACTTGAGTTAACTTGTGTAGGTTGTCATGTCCCCTCAAGAGACACGTCTCTCCATTGTAGGTCAAACCAGTATATATAGAAGTTCAGACTCCTCATTCTAACACAGAATTTTCGGTGAAGAAGACACAGAGTTCAAACAAAAGGCAGAGAAGAAGGACATAGGTTGAGGAGGACTAAAATATTATTGTACATGGCAGATTTTATTTATCTTTCTAGCTTGGACTATTGCAGCTTTGTCGCAGAAACTTATGGAGACTTGTTTTAGTGATTGTATTTGAAGGAAATTCACATGTTGGAGACTAAATCAAGCTCAGACTGCAATCAGTCTCTTGGAGGCATAGTTTTGGAGCTCGAGACAGTCACCTTACCTCAAACTTCAGTTTGGATTATAGTACTGTAGCTTATCTTTGTTGTGGACTATCATCGCAAACAGTGAACAGAAAGGCTTGGACTATAGTAGTGAAAAGGTGTGAGTTTCCTGTGGGTGTTTTAGAGCTATTGTAGGGTGGTGTAGTTGTAGGAAGAAGTTCAATCTGCTGCAGCCTATGGGAAATGATTGAAAGGCCTTGAAACAAGGTTGTAGGGTCTTCTAGGAGTAGTGAGTAGAAACAACATCATCTTGGAGCAAGGTTGCAGTTGTGGAAGGACTGGTTGGGGAAGTTTAAGAGGGTTCTAGTAGTGGGTCACTAGCCCTAACCAACAACAACAATTACAACAATAAAACAGACCTACAAGCCTATCTTATGAGAAGATCTATTCAGATTTGGAGCAGACTTAATTGACCTCTTGTGAAGCAAATCTGTTGACACTTTTGAGCATATTTTTGAGGGGATTCTTAAAGAAACTTATTGAAGAACTAATCTGCAGACTTGAGAGAAACCTTCGAGCATTGGAGAAATTATTAAACTTGTAGCAATCCTCTTGAAGAAGCCTTTGAAGAATTGATTAAAGGCCTTGTTGAGTCACATTGAAGATCTAATATTGTGGAGAGTTCTTAGGGCAACGTGTGGAAAACCTTCTTGAAGAATAAGTGTTAGATTGTTGTACAATGAATATTTCTTATAGACCATACTTGGAGCTGAGTTGAAGCATCATTGCAGCTTCATTGAAGAATACTTGTAAAATTATATCGTGAAGACATTCTTGAAGACATTAGTTGTCATTGTAATGCACTGTTGATATCATCATGAGGTGATTTGGAGATTCTTGTTTTGGGTACCATGAAGAACAATGGAGACACCTTCATGTGAAGAACAAGGTTTTCATTGATGACGTGACATGGAGACTACAGGAAGGCATAATTGAAGATGGACAAGGCTCATTGAAGAAGACATTGGGAGCCGCGAAGTATAACCAAACATATCTTGACGAAGTTAAGCTAAGGGTTGGAGCCCAAGAGGTTGGAGCCTCAAAAAGAAAGGGTTGGTGCCTTGGAAGATAGGGTTGGATCCCTAGAGGATTGAAGTCCTCAAGAAACCAAGTCAAAGCCTGTACCAGAGATAGGGTTGAAGCCCTCGAGGTTGGTGCCTCAAAATTGACAAGATTGGAGACTTGGAAGTTCAAGTTAGTGCTTGGCATAATACAGTTTGGAGCCTGGAAGATTAAAAATCAATGTCTTCATCTAGGGTTGGATCCCTACATATATTGTACTTTATTTATTGAAGAAATTAATAAAATAATTTATTATTATTGTTTTTCATTTTGTGTTATAAATATAAGTGATCTAACTGGTAAAACTAACAATTGAAAAGAAATATTGATTCACACCCCGTCTCAGTATTTCCAACATTCACCCATAGATATCCAAAAACATAATGTCTCCACCTATATACTTTTCTCTTGCACCTGCGCTTCTCCTTGAGTTCCTTCCTTTTGTGAGTTAACTTTACAATTCTCATATTCCTATCCCAACATACTCCCTGTCACTAAAATTTTCTCATGTAATTTAACCTTTGTTGTCTTTCCCATGAATTCCTCTTCTCTATCCAAGAGCACACCAACCTTTTCTTTTCTTTTTCTTTTGTTTTTTCACACCCACTTCTCTCTATTGTTTATGTGCCTCCTCCTGCATGTCCTTCATAATGTCTCCCCCTTACTTGTTGACTTCCATAACACATCCTCCAATATAGGGAAGTTGCATGGGCTTTTCTCATTTAATGTAGGATTACCATGCACTCTTCAATGCTTGCAACAGCAAGGCCATCAATTCATTAGGGTGATAGGTGATCAAATAAATGCAATGGCTTAGGTTTACAAGAAATTCCTTCTCTATTGATCATTGAATCCATTTCCACTCCTCATCCAGTCACTATCTATATATTTCCATACTATTTACATAAATTTACAATTCATAATTAAAATTACAACCATAGTAGCTCAGTCTCTCACTAAGGAAGAGGAAATGGACCTTGTCCTCAAGTACTAGAGAAAAGTACACTAGGAAATCAATAAGAACTAGAGTTCCTAATCATTCAATCTCTAATGCAAATTCACCCACAATACAAAGGAATAAAGGAAAGCATCTGCCCAAAAAAAATCCCTAATTTTTGTGATGAGTAGCATAGTAATGACAAAAAATCCAAGAAGCACGTGCATCATAGTTCAAATGGCATTGTACATTCTAATGACTATTTTGTGCCTAAGGAAACACAAGTAAATGTCAACAATTATAGAGAAAAATACACGTCTATGGTGCATTACTCATAAGTTATCTAACCATAAAAACAAGGACCTCCATGTCTATTAAACTCTTTTGGTTCAGCATGTAAAAGAACAAAAGTGATACAATGGAAAGAATATTGCAAACTCCACACCTGAGTCCTCCAATGTCAATGTCCTTTTGATGCACAACAACTTACTCCCTCATTGAGCACAGCTAAATAGGAGAGGGAGAGGGAGGAAGAGATAGAGAACCATTAACCCAAATCCAAATGTGGGTTCTGTTGAATTTCCAATTCATAGTAAGAAGATCCTCGCTTCCTATAGGAAAAAACCTAAGCAAAATTATCTATGATACTCTAAAAAATGTAGAGAAATTTACTCAAAATATGGACTATAGCCTAAAAGTACAAATCATGCATTTTATGAAAAAATCGAGACATTAGACTCCGCAAAAAATATATGTATAAAATGTTGAAATGTGGTTTTCATTGATGTGAACCTAGGTAGCACTAGAAGATGCCCCACCTTTGTTTACCAAAATGACATGGAAAATCATAGTTTTTTATTCCAACCATCTTTGTTGGATTCTCCTCATCGATCAAACTACGACGATATGTGCATGAGAGCCCTCGCAGTTTGAGAGGTATGTTGAATTGAAATTTGAAGCCCCCAACAGGTGGTCAAAAGCCCCAAACATTGGATGATGTGACAGTCTGTTGTAGTCCCTACAACAACCACCCAATTTTTTGTCCTAACACCAAATTTTAGGTCCCCCTTTGCTTTTCTAGGTCCTGAGGGTTATGTTCATGACTTTGAATCTGTACAATTTGATTTTGACATGGTCGTTATCGACTCTATTGATGCTTATGATTTTTCAATGTGAATGGCATTTCCTCCCAGTGTTTTATCTTGGATATTGGTCTTATTAATGCATTAGGGTTTTGGCATTTGTTGCTTTAACAATGTATTAAGAGTCTCATGCAACCTCAAGCCTTTATATTTCTACAATGTGCATTGCAATGGAGTAATGATATCTTGTGTTAATGGTTATGTCTCCACCCTAGCTACATTAGGGTTTGTGAAGCATTATTTTACTCATACATTTTCAAACCCTAGAACATCATGCTTATGAATATGACCCGCGGTCATGCTATCACTTGACCATCATCCTCTATGGTCCATCCCTTGGATTAGTTTCATGAGTGTTTTTACATTTTCAAAGGTCATGTACTATGACATTAATGAAATTTGAGTTATCAAGTTTATCCCTGTGCTAAGATGTTAAACTGGTTGAGAGAAAACTTCGCTATTCAATCTTATAAATTGCACTGCTTGTGGTTCTATAAAGACACCCTGCAAGGCACCCTTATCATGATAGAAATTGGGTAATTACTCATACTAGATTCACTTAAATTAACTAATCCATTTTATAATTTCTCATTTATTGAACTCTTAAGACCTTAATATTTAAAATAATTAGGGCTACATTTTATTACGCGATATTACTAACACGTGTTATGATTGTGCTATGCAAGCCAAGCAAAGGACATTTTTTTAATAATCTTAGTGCATCATAAATATACAAACCAGGAAGCCTATTCAAAGAACACATGAAGGATTTAGGCAGTGTTGAATCTGTGTTGAATTAATACAAAAGGAAAATGGATAGCGCAAGAGAAAGGAACACATGATAGAAGGGTATGACAATCATGTCAACCCCATGTGTTGGGTGTTGGCTTCAAACAATACACTTCTTATAACGCTTGCACAACCATTGCATACCATCGAATTACAAATTACAATGGAAAGCAAGGTTTTACAAAGTGCGATCAGAGCTTTGAAGGCTCATAAACGCCATGTGATGATGCCAAGTAGGCTAGACAGGTTCTAAGAGTTTATCTTCCAATCAGTCTCCACATGCTTCCTAGCTGATGTGCATATGGAATTCATGTGAGTTCAATGGGAGAGGTCGATCTACTGAAGATAAGTCAGGCAGGCTGGCGTTTTAATGGAGGTTGTGGCCATGCAGATTTATAAACAGCAAAATGTTATCCAACTCCCAAGCGACTATTTGAAATTATCTTCCTCTGACAAAACAGTTATCTTAGATTGCGTTAAGCAAAAGGTAGATATGTCTTCCTCGTCACACATGGGAACGATCTCAAAACCTGCAAATAATTCATGATCAGACAGCATGAATAGGGTTCATATCAGAAACTAGAGCTTTCTTCAAGTCACATTCCCACTCTGCAATTTCTCTAGTCATATTCCCAATTTGTGATCACTATATAGGTCACATTTCCTTCCACAAAACGCAATCTCAATCTGCGACCTTCCAGAAGTAGTAATTTCAACTACGACTTACCTTTGGAATTTAAAATGCGACCAGCCCAGAACCAGCTTTAATGTGACTATATGTTATCTTGTCCACTCCCTAAGTCAATATTCGTGCTACATTTAAAAAGAATGACTTATCTGCCCCTCCAAAATGTGACTGGGCTATCTTATTGATCCCTCAAGTCACAAAGTCGTAAAACTGTGCCCGGAAAGGTTAATTATTTATGCGACCTTGCAACCTACACAATCATGTGAACTTTGTCACTTACCTTCCTTTGAAACTGTGACCAATTTGATATCTAAACTAGCAACCTCTACTAAGCACGCGCAAGCGATAAAAACATTACGCTTCTGTCCCTTGCGAACTCCTCTGAATATCAGGTGTGACTATAACACTCATTTGTTTTTCCAAATATCCAATACCTTTCCCTGCATGAATCGAACCCTTAACTACGAGCTCCCTTCCCTTGGATTTCCATATCCAACCGGCAGACTCTTGTTTCCAGTCTCTCTTTCTTTTCAAGCATTCATGCCCCATTTGATCCCAAGGCTTGTCCATCGTGAGCCCTGTGATAACTTATGAACTTTTATTCCATGAATTTCTTTAGAAAATCCAAAGATGGACTGAACAAGGAATCAAATATTTGATCGAATTATCATGTCATTAAATGCTCTCTGCACGTTTTCTCTGAATGGTCAGTATTTGAAGTGCATTGGCAAATCGTGTAGCTGGTGTTGTAAAGCATTGGGTAGTCGTGTCACTTTTTGTGTTGCTCGGCTATGGTGTTGCTATAACTGGTGTAGCATGCAGCATATAATAATTACAAGATAAAACCTCTTGCTTCCAGTAAAAACAAAACAGAAGTTGTCATAGATGAACTTTATGTTAACCATGATGACGATTGTCAAGGCAATTCATTGGTTGACGATAAATACTTTAATGGGCATATTAGAAGTATGATCATGAATCTGGAAAGTGTGGTAAGCTTGGCAATATAACTTGTTATAACCTGTTAGACGTAATTACCTCTCCTCCTGCAATTGTCTATAGATCAGGTCTTGTTTATGGGGAATCGTATGTCATATGTTGGCAATTGGCTCCAAGAAATGCGCTAAAGTTTATGAGAAAAGGCATTCATACATTAAGGCTTCCAAAGATATATGAGAGAGAATTACATTTCATGATCGCAAAGAAGCAATAAGCACAAATCAAAAATAAACGGGATAGGTTGGAGTTGTGCGTTAAATTTATGACATGTGCCTTATTTAGGTCGCAACCTTAGATTGCAGGGTCGAGCCATTGCAAGCTGAAAATGTGATATGCACGAGAGCTTATCTCTTAGGTTGCAAGTAGCATTCGTGACCTCTAGTGACCAGCACAGGGAAATGCAACATTTGTATAAAGTTGGGACCATCAACTTGCAACGCTTTTATCAAATGCGACCTGCATTAAAATTTTGGGTTGCAATTTGGTTTGACTCTGAAATTGTACATGCATGAGAGGTAATATGGAACCTAAAAGGCCTACCACCTTGGGAATGTTTTTCCGTATCATAGTTAGATTCCAAACAGTTTGTAAGTACTAATGAGATCGATGACAAAAGGAAAGGAGCTAGATATTTCCTACAATCCTATCCTCTTAAAAGGATGATGGTTATGCATATGGAACAAAGGGATTTTCAACTAAGGTCAAGGAGACAAACAAAATTGCCTTAGGCTATCAAAAGGGTTAGTGGAACTCTTTGAAGAAAGATCATCTTCTTAATCAGTAATATGGGGATCCAAAGCAGATTCAAGGAAGTGAACATCTTGCATTGAACCAGTGAAAATACATGCATCTAAGCGTTAGAGAATAATGAATTTGTTGATATTTTTTTTTTACGTTTGGGTTGCATCACATAGGTGTTCTTGTCTCAACTTTAGTCAAAGAGGCTTAGAAACACTAGAACTCTATAACCTAGAAAAAATTTAAGGAGAAAACACCTAGAGATGGTTCAATTAAGTTAATTAGTGAGTAATTAAATTTTTCCTAAATCTAACTTAAGGAAAATGATTAATTAATAGGGATTAAATGAGAAATGTGATATTTCTCTAGAAACTTACATGGATCGACTTAAAGATGATCTCAGTCATTGATGCAGATTTAATCATAATCGTTGGTGAGACAAAGACATATTATAAGAGGAGGTCGATGGAGTTGGAACAAAACACACATGTGATCAAGTGTAATATCCCCAATTTTGTGAACATGGGAATTTTGCCCAATTTGGTAATATTAATTAATAGGGGCAACTAGTATTTTGGAGAAAGATGGCAAGTATTATTTTATCGCAGATAGGAAGAAAAATATTAATTTATTAAAATAGTGGAAAAAGTAACTAAGTGGAAAATGTTCCCCACCAATAAAATAATATTAAAAGGAGTCTAGAAGGATAGAAAGAAAGTATAAAAGGAGGAGAACTCATTTTGTGGATTATCTTTTGATTATTACGCTTCACATTACATCTTCTCTTGGAGTTGTTTAGCGCAAAAAAAAAAGTGTTATTTAGCACGGGAGTTCCAAGTGGAATTCCACCCTCATTTCGGAGAACTTCAAGTGTCTCCCTAGTAAGGAAATTTGGGAAGTCCAATTCAGGACTTCCACAGAGATTTATTAAAGGTGTTCATCAAGTTTTGTGCACTTCCTAGGTGCATAGGTATTTTGCGGAGCACAAAGATTTGTGTGTCGATAGATCCGATGATTTGTAGAAAGATTTCTTGCCTTGAGACCATAATTTTGGTAGTGTTTTGCAGGGCAGAATTCTTGGCCATTTGGTGGGCCAAATTTCTCCATTATGGGAGTGCACAGAGCTCATTAGAGAAAGCTTGCGCAAGGGAAGAGAGAAACTAATTTCTAGAGGAGATTGGCTAGAGGAAAGAGTAGATTTCAGAGGGTATTTTGTGTGGAATTTTAGTGGCATTACAGCAGAGGATTTGAGAGTTTTTGGAGCATTATTTTTCAATAGTAAATGTAGCCAACAAGAGGGCACTCACATTATTTGGAGGGCTCTCACGTCACTCAGAATCAACCCAAACATTTTATAGATTTTTGTGGGTATTTGGAGAGGAGTCTGTGGCTACATTTTTAGCGTGAACCGAACAATATTCAAGCCAGAAATCCATTTTTTCAGCTGTGTTTTTTACTAGTCAACTCATAATTTCCACTACTATGTGGGTTTCTTAGAGACTTGGTTTGGGGCCAATCCCTTTCTCGATTTTGTTGGCCTTGTTGAGAAGGGGCACTAGCTAATTTCTCATAATTTTTGGAGCACTCGTGAGGGAATATTTTCCATTTCCTACCTGGCAGCAATAGCTGAAATTTATTAGGTCAACATAGAAATTGGGGAGGAGTTTCTATAGCACTTGGGCTTCATTATTATCACTTGACTTTTTCCTTGCTTACTTATAGCAAGCCCAGATTCTACTATTACCATCTACTATCCCCATTTTTCTCATATTAATAAAATGGCTCAAAGCTTGGTTTATATTTTTGGTGTTTAATTCATGTGCTTGCATGTCTTTGAGATTGCAATTTGTAGTTAGTAGAAAGCCTATATTATTTCTTGTATTTTCCTATTAGGTATATTACATTAAGGCAGATCGAATTTCTCATAGAGAAAAGTTCATTTAGAGAAGAATTCAAGCCAGAGATCGAGTCGCAGTGAATGAGAGAGCAACACAGCCATTTCCAACAGAGTTTCTCTATAATAAAGTAACAGTAGGGACATCAAATTATTTCTACAGAGAGGCCAAGCAACCAATGTGAGCAGCTAGAAACCCTAATTCGAAGTGTCCCAAAGTGATTGTTTTAGTTGTAGGAGGTCGAGAGATCACCCAGAAGGAAAAGTGAGTCACTTCTATGGCCAGAAGGAGGTAGGATGGCTCATCTAGAGCCAACTAGCAAGAAATGCAAATTATTTGACCTAAGCAATGTGCATTTCTGGCCAGTGCAAGTTTTCGGGAGGAAGCGCAAGAAGGGTCAGTGGGGCCAAGTTTAGTTGCAGAAGGGAGGAATTTCTTCCAACTAATTTTAGCAATATCTTTTGCTAAAGGATAACCAATTTTGCATCGAGATTTGTACTCATAATTTTTTTGTTGCATTAATAATAACACCCTCATCTACTTCACTGGTTTTCCACATTGGGTTTTTTTGGGAACAATTGTCAAAACATAACATTTTCATATATATTTTCTTTGTGCTCTATGTTTCTCAGTTTCCAATAATTTATTTTTCATAACTCTTTTTATTGTGAAGAAATTGTAGTGTGATTAATTCGTTATTTTCCTGTAACAAAATAAACTCCATAATTAATCCAATTAGAAGAATTAATTCCAGTTGTTGCATTTCAAGGAAAATTTCACATGGTATTAGAGCTATTTTGACAGACCAATGGCTCAAAGATGAAGAGGGAGGAATTAGCAATTCATAGGGAACAACAACACAATTTCTCCAGATTTACACAGAGCCAGGCAATTTGAACTGTTGAGCATAAGGGTTGATTTTCTAATTTAGGTGGCAGGAAATTCTCAAAGCCCAATAGCAATTCCAACGGGTAGTGGTGAAACCGAGAAGTAGTTCAGGTGAAGTAGATCAGTGAATTCCCAGAGAATATCTGGGCACAGATGATTAGTGACATTTTTATTGTACTAGAATCAACGGTAAGTGGAAGAGAAATAGCACACATTGAGGAATTTTTCTCATAGGATTTCCAGTTTAAATCTTCAAGGAAATTTGAAATTTCCACTTGAAGAGGTAGAACCAATAGACATGATTGTGCATTCCAAAAAGGAGTGTGAATTTCATAATAGGTAACCAAGAAGGAGAGGAGGAGATTCTTGTTTATATCCCAGTTGTGATTTTTGTTTAAAATGGTCTCAGCGGGACTTCGAGATCGAGATGGGCTATATGGAGCCTCGAATCATTGCAACTGGAAATCCAAGATGTCTTTCCTTCTAGATGAGCATGGTATAAGGACGTATGCAGAGAGAGTCATTGTAGTACCAATAGACCAACGGTAGCTAGAGAATTACAAAAAGGAGATGGCCATGGCAAAGCAGATGAATCTTGATGGAGTTAAAGATTATGTAGTCTCACACATAATGGCCAAGAATACATCCAAAGAGATATGGGATGCTCTCGTGGAACTATACCGGAATCCTTCCGAGAATCAAAAGATGTTCTTAAAGGAGAATTTGAGGACCACTAGGGTGAAGAAGGGAGAAGGAGTTATCGCCTACCTTACCAGGATTTAGGATATTCAGAATGAGCTTGTCGCGGTTGGAGATAAGCCACAAGGAGCTAAAATAATACATGTATCCATTAATGGTTTCACCGAGGAGTGGGCTAATTTTGTCCAAGGTATCCCTGGTAGAGATCAACTACCAATATGGGATCAATTGGGGGAATATTTCACACAGGAGGAGATGAAACTTGCTCTAGTCAAAAGTATTATCAGTGGCAGGTTAAAAGGATCAAAGAGTGTGAAGGAGGATGTTAGGGTCCCACCCTAACCCCCTTATCTATGTAATGGGACCACGTCATAGTCAAGAGTCAATAAAGCCCATATTAATAATTGTAAGTGGTTAATCCGCAATTAATAAAGGAACCACAGTTAGTGGCAAATGGGCCGTAGTATTAGATAGATGGTATTAGTAATAAGCAGTATTGACCCGTGGTATT
>APFE031370969.1:5492-27654 GCA_000404065.3 Pinus taeda
AGTATTTCCAACATAACATACTAAACTCTTTTTACTTCAAAAACACAAATGAATATTTGATCATTTGGGGTGCTGGGGATTATTTGTTAGAAACAGGAAACATAATCTGAAGATTTAATTCCAATACATTGCACATAATTTCTCTGAATCAACTTGTAAGTATTACGTCCAATATGATTTGAACCTATACTTAAGTTTTAAAAGACCTTTTTCCTATCCATTAGATGATGGACACTCTTTCTCTCTTCCTTTTTTTTTAAATTTTCACTCCCTTTGGCATACATTGTCCTGATCTACCTTTTTATTCACAATGAGGTTATAGGGTAGGAAACAAATGGAATCTATTTCACATTGCAATGAAAAATTGATTCCGAGTGAGTCATGAAATTATGTTATATATATAATCACTTTATATCTACTCCATAATCTATCTTATCTATCGAGATAGAAAATATAGAATAAGGTAAGATATGTTAGTGGGTAGGCCGAGATCGAACCTGCATCATTAGCTTTGGAAGGGTAGGGGGTTATATCAACATTTATTAATTCAATGTAATTTAATTCAGACTGAACATGAGAATTTCATGTCATTCGTCTCCTTGAGGAAGATAGAGAAGGTATGAGCGGAAGAAGCAAAAGTATTTATAGTCAATTTTGAAAGACAAATTCAATTTCTTTTCTTTCTCGCTCTTTTTTTTCTAATAAAACTAAATTTCTTATCGGACCACGGCATCTACGTCAGTTTCCTTGCTCTTTTTTTAGTGAAGGGAACAAAATCATAGAATACTTACTCACTTTCGTAATGGAATCCTGATAGAAAGAAAATTTGAAAAGTTCAAATAATCAAAAATCTTCTAGGTTACTTTCGTTCCCTATTTCACTGATTCTGATCCATAGGAGAAAAAATTGCACCGAGCTCGAACAAAATGTTGATAAGCCAAGTATACCAAAGTCATAGTTTTATAGGTATTTGTCTTCAACCTGGGGTCCTTCCATCTGTAAGTTGAAGGTTAGCCACGATGAAAAAAAATATCTCCCCATAGAATCTGTAATTTTATCCTAACCTTTCAAACACTTTGTTCCTCGCTATCCTGGAACCAAAAAAATGTGTTTTATCTTTCTTTCATCAAATCTCAGACCCAGTTAACGAGAAGGTATGCTATTCCTCGGTATTCAAAGGGAAGGTTTTGAACCTATCTAGAAATACAGCTTTATATGGATCAAAGATCCATGTCAATTTAGTATGGAAGAATATTTGGTATGGGGACCTTTAAATACAATGTGACTTTGTAGCAGACATGCAAGTGTGCTTTGCGACTGTAAACATGCGTGTTTGCGAAAAGAAATTGCGTGTTCCTTCAGCCCAACACCTATGGATTCAGAAGAGAGGTGACCGCTTTCTTGATCATTAGATGCAATGGACATAAGTTAATGTGATTTTTTGGTTTTACCCAAATATAATTACAAAATATTTGATTCTATTCAAAAGATTTTTATTATTTTATCATTTGAATATTTTGTTTAGAATTTGGTAAATAAAAAAATTTAATTGTTTGGTTGGAAATTAATGAAATAATTTTTTTTACTCATAATATATATTTTTGTTATTTAAGATTTATTTTTAAATATTTAAAATTTATTTTTGAATGTAAAAACGAATTTAACACATTTGAAACCTTATAAAATTTAGAAAATATTTAAAAAATAAATATGGAAAAACTATTGGAGGTTTATACAAATTGTATTTATTATATTAGGAATAATCATAAAATATTATAATGAGATAGAAAAACTCATTTTATAATTTCAATTTTCAAGTATAATTAGGATTCAGTGATATGAATGGTTATGGTTATGGTTTAGTTAAGATTTAATATTTTATCGTCAAATAATAGACTAAATTATTACAAAATATTTTGATGGTATTGATTTTATTTTAATAATTTTAACTTTTTATTATATTGATTTTAAATTTAATTGTAATGAAAAGATTAATAATTTTTTTTTTGTAAGTAATGAAATTAGATTATTTGAAGATTGAATCAAGAATTTTATAATATTGTATATATCTTTTTGCATAACATATTTTGCTAAGTAAATTATTTAGAAATTAAAATTTAAAAAATATTATTAATAAAAAACCATTGTTATTAAAATTGAAAGCAATTTTTTATTTACATATTTACCACACCTTTGATTTACATATTTACACTGAAGATGATCCTATGATGGATTTGACTGGATAGCTTTGGCCAATAATATCTTTGTATTTTCTTCCTCCTTCCCCCATAGAGAAATTGACACATGTCACTGCCTTCCCATCTAAAGTAGTGTCATTTCCTGAAAACTCCATTGGTTCCTCTAGCAAAAGAAAGTTGCCATCACCTAGGACACCAAGACGGTGGTGGGATCAGGCAAGAAGAAGGAAAATGACAATGTTATAAAAGTACATACCTCTCTTGGTTGAATGGACATACTCAAACACCATTTTCTTTTCTACCATTGCCATGGTGGATAAACACTAACGCACCTTCTCTTCCTCATCATATTTTATGTCTACTGAAAACTTAGTTGTTTAAAGCACATTGGAAAAAAATTACAAACCATCTATGGAATATCTGAAGATTATATGACTCACATGATAACTGAATGTGATTGAATTTTTGAGTTTTTTAAAAAGATACATCTATTTTCTTTAATGAACATAAATGAAAATTTTTTCAGCTAGCCAAGGTGTGATCATGTTGATTATCCCTCCCTTCGCAGAGAAGGAGAGACAACATATCCAATTTGGAACCATTTTTAAGACAATTGATAAATATGATGGATTTGGATAGGTAGATTTGGCCAATAATATTTGTGTATTTTTGTCCTCATTCCTCCACATAGAAATTGACACATTCCATTGCCTTCCCATCTACAGTATCATCCTTTCCTAAAAGCTCCACTGGTTCCTGTAACGCAAGAAAGTTGTTGCCACTTAGGATGCCAAGATGGTAGGGTCGGATGAGAAGAAGGAAAGTGATGCTGTTATAAAAGTAGGTACCTCTCTTGGTTGAATGCATGTACTCAAACACCATATTCTAGTCTACCTTTACCATGGTGGATAATAGTTGATGAACCTTCTCTTCCTCCTTATATTTGATGTTTATTGAAAACTGAGTTATTCAAAGCACACAGGAAATAAATTACAAACCATCCATGGAACATCTGAAGATTATATGACTCATAGGATGACTGAATGTAATTGAATTTTTGAATTTTATTTAAAAGATACATCTATTTTCATTAATGAAAATAAAATAAAATGTTTTGATTGAGCCAAGGCATGATCATGTTGATTATCCCTCCCTTCGCAGACAAGGAGGATGACATATCCACTTTGGAACCATTTTCTAGAAAATCGATAAGTATGAAGGATTTCGTTGGGCAGATTTGGCCAATAATATCTGTGTATTTGTGTCCTCCTTCCTCCACATAGAAACTCATACCTATTACTACCTTCCCATCTAGAGTAGCATCCTTTCTTGAAAACTCCACAAGTTCTTACAATGCAAGAAAATTTCCACTGCCTAGGACGCCCAAAGAACGATGTTGGAACAAAAGAAGTAACGATGTTATAAAAGTAGGCACCTCTCTTGGTTGAATGCACATACTCAAACACCATGTTTTTACCCACCCTTGCCATGGTGGATAACCACTAATGCACATTCTCTTCCTCATCATATTTTATGTCTATTGAAACTTAGTTGTTCAAAGCACATGGGAAAAAAATTACAAACTTTTAATGGAACATCTAAAGATTATATGACTCATAGGATAACTGATTGTAATTGAACTTTTTATTTTGTCTGAAAAGATACATCTCTTTTCTTTAATAAACATGAAAGAAATTGTTGTCAATCAGCCAAGGCATGATGATGTGGATTATCCTTCCCCTCACAGATAAGGAGAGAAAACAGATCCACTTTGGAACCATTTTCAATACAATTGATAAATATCCTGGATTCGGCCAATAAGATCTATCTATTTTCATCCTCCTTCCTCCACATAGAAATTGACATGTGCACTTCCTTCCCATCTACAATAGCCTCCTTTCTTGAAAGCTCCATCAATTCCTACAATGCAAGAAAGCTGCCACCACCTAGGACACCAAGACGACGAGGTCGGATGTGTTGAGAAATCGAGGGCATTAGCATTAGGTGTTTTCTCTTCTATTAGTGACTGCTTGTGAATGATTTTTACTTGTTTAGATTAGGATCTTCTTCATTTTAGATTATTAGTGTTCTTCTTCATGAAAGAGTAACCAATGCATGAACATAAATAAACAAGAGACACAATATGTAGGCTATAAGTTAGTGCCAAAACCTCTCACACTTTGAGAGGAAAACCTACATAAAATTCTTCTTATAGAGATTCCTATTGAAAAATACCAAGACCAAGACCGTTGACCTATTAGTCACTCCAAGACCAAGCCACATGTCCTCTTCCATCTTATCAATTACTCTTCCTTGGTTTCTTCTTCTTCAGATCTTGCATCATATGAGACCACTGTAGTTATATCAAACTAAGATCACAATAATGCTCTTCTTCCTTCAATAGTAGAACCATATCCTTATGTATGAGATAATACCAAGGCCTTATTCAATACTAAGGGCTATTCACATACTAGTTATCTTCTTTCTGAGAGGCATCAAATACTTCTTTGTTGTAATGTATATTGAATCACTATGGCATGCTACCAAGCTGTAGGTTCTTCATTATATGGAATTGTAACTATCTCAAAGAAATAAAACTATGGTCTATACATAGACTATTCTCCCTCAATGTCATTGTGATCATAATAAGGATCTAAATTCCTTTGAAAATGGTTAATTATAAAGAGAACTATGATGTCCCTTCTCCATCTAAGTTCTTTCTGTGATACATACAAAATTGTTATTGCCTCCAAAAATATCAAACATTTGAAATATTCTCACTGTGTCACATATCCAACATTATCTTTGTTTTCACTCATTTGAAAAACTCAGAGACATTTGTGAAATTGTCTATGTAAATGCGAAGAGACCGCCTACCTATTTATATTGGTTTTCCTATAAATAATTCGAGTTGTCTTTATGAAGGGTTGTGTATTCAAATAGTGAGTTGACATGAGTGTTGTTACTCCATATTGAAACCGGAAAAGAGGAGAATGACTTGTGCTTGTCATTGGAGGGCTATTTGACAATATCCTGATGCATATACATTCTTCATACATGACATTGACTCTATATGACTTTTACGACAAATCCTAAAGCTCTCAATGGGAGCTTATCTAAAAATAAAACCTCTTGCTCATGAAACCCATGAACTAAGGCACAATAGTAATTTTATTTTTCTTATTTACATCATTTACAAAAATAGCAGTTACATGTCATTATGAAGACCAAACCTATTTATACTTTTCTAACATGATGAGAAGAAGGAAAATTACGATGTTATTATGGTAGGTGTGTCTCTTAGTTGAATGCACATATTCAATCACCATGTTCTTATCTACCCTTTCCATGATGGCTAACCATTGATCCACCTTCTCTTCCTCATCATATTTTATGTCTATTGAAAAATTAGTTGTTCAAAGCACATGGGAAAAAAATTACAAACCACCGATGGAACATCTGAAGATCATATGACTCATAGGATAACTAAATGTAATTTTTTTTGTTTTTTTTAAAAGATAAATCTCTTTTATTTAATGAACATAAAAGAAATTTTTGTTAGCTAGCTAAGGTGTGATCATGTTGATTATCCCTCCCTTCATAGACAAGGAGAGACAACATATCCACTTTGGAATCATTTTCAAGACAATTGATAAATTTTATATGCAAGGTTGAGTAATAAAGCAATAAACATGTAAATTATCCTTCCAATGTATAAGCAATGAGAGCCATCATATCCTCTTTATTGCAAATTAATAACCAATATATTTTAGCAATAAATCCAATCATAAACATGCCAATTATTCCTCCTTATATCCTTATATAGGCAAGGATAAACAATAGATCCATGTTCATACCAATGAGCATGCCAATTATCCATCCATACATAGGAAAGAGAGCCACCATATCATATTTTCAAAAAAAAATCAACAGGGTTAGTATATTTTTGAGGATATATATCCTATTTGAAAATTGTATTGGTATTTCGAATTTTATTTTTCAGTACTCACATCCTGGAATGCAATTATTGAGAAAGTTGACAAGTTTTTTCCTAGATGCAAAATTATACTCAGCTTTTTTATCATTCCATTTGTTAGACAGTGCATTTATTAGTAAACGTTTTTATCGACATTCTTGAAACCAATTGCAAAGATGAAATACGAAGTAAAACTATAAGAAACAACAACATTGAAAGCAACATAATCTATTATCAAATTTATGCTGGTAATATACACTAGGAATTCTCGTGCGAAGAAAACATCCGCAATTGAGCAATTCTTTGATGTAAAAGAAAGAAAGGAATAAGGAACAAAAATGAGAAACACTTACCAAATGTGGTTCTGAGATAACTGAAGGCTCCTCCTGCCACAAGCATAGAAAATGCAAACTCAGTATAGAAAAACATAGAAGCAAGAGTGGAGACACTAGCTATGACATAGGGTAGGATAACGCTTGGCATGGTTCTGAGATAAATGAAGGCTACTCCTGCCACAAGCATAGAAAATGCAAAATCGGTATAGCAAAACATAGAAGGAAGAGTGGAGACACCAGCTATGACATAGGGAAGGATAATGCTTGGCCCTGCTAGGGTTCGGGTGAAATTTCCCATGGTGACAAAGATGCCAACCCCAACCATGCCTCTGATACCCAGGGCTACCAGATAGAACCAATGTAAGATTCTTTGCATCTCTATACCAAAATAGGATTTTACTCACATTAGTTCCTCCTCACAACTTAAAAAAACTCCCACGGGTTTGATGGGTCGTATCGGTTTTTCCGACAATGCAAGGTCTAATGCTCGCGGACTTGAAAGGGAGCAACTCAACTTTTTTATTATTGGTCATAATTATGGCTTATAGAGTAGAGGAGGAGGATTTAATGAATTTTCACTTTCTAAGGCCCAAGTCATAGAAGGAAATATCTAGAGACTAAGATTTCATAGCAACAAGATATAGAAGAGGGAAAATAGGGAGAAAAGTAGGTGGGTTTACATGTGTATCATAGTCATGGAACCTATCTGTATCCTTCACAACAACAAACAAGTATCGATATAAAAATAATAACAAAAATGAGATACAAACATCAAGGAGGGAAAAGTGGAAAGATGGGAAACCCATAGTCAAAATCTCTCCCTTAATACGTTCCCAATCTCGTAAGAGTTACCAACCTCACAAGAAGACCACTTGTCAAGACAACCATAACTCCATTAATACCTTCCTAGCCTCCAAGAAGAGTACCTATTAAGACAACCCTAATATCCAAGAAAATTGTAAAGGTCAATAGTCTTGGATCATAATCATCAATATTAGTGCACTAGCACAAATACCATTCATGGACATGGATGAAAGATCAAAGGAAAGGAAGGATTGACCTATGTGGATGATGATATTACCCATGTAGACTAATGGAGAAATTTGTGATTCTTTTTCTAAGTGTCTCGAGCTCAACAGCTGCACAATCCACTATACTCCTCAACTTCATCGATTCACTATGTGTGGTGCATTTGGTTTTGTCATGTATATATTTTCTCCAGACTTGGTAAACACATTTTAGGAGTAGCCTACAGCTTGACCTAGCCATGGGTTTAGTTGTTAGGTATGTTCATATATAAAGCATGGATTTTACTCCTTCAAAATAGTAGGGAAAGAAAAGCTTTTGATTTGTACAAATGGTGGGTGGAGTGGTTGTGGTGGTGAGAGGTGATCTATGTGGCTCCAAAAATTCTCAAAATTCAGAAGTGGCTTTGGAAAAGTTCAAAAATCAAATTTCTCAGATTTCACCCAAGCTAAGACTAGATCATAGTTCTCGTCATCCTCATTCCAAAAGTGTGAAAGACACTCAAATATGAGTTCATATGCTCAAGATATTCACAGTCAAATTTTTGGTCAAACTAGCTCGAGTGATAGCCACTAACAAGACAAAAATTTGGAATTTTATGGCACATGGATTCTTGCCACTAGAATAGGTGAATTTGTCACCTCTTTAATTTTTCTGGTAAACCCACAAAACCCATCAAAAAAATTTGGTCGATAATTTCTAAATTGATGCAAAAAAAAATGTATGTTGGGTTAGTGGGCCACTAGCCCCACAAACCCCCATCCCACATATATTGAAAAGGCCAATGACCATACATATTTGGAGGCCGATAGGATTCAAACCCGCATTAGCCATGTGGTCGACCCGCTCTAAGCAGCGACCGCATACCTACGACACTCCAATCTTAAACAACCTGTCGTGAACCATTTTAATGGCATAAACCATTTCAAATGTCAACGTATATATTAATGGAATAAGGTTATTTTAATGAAAAAACATTTGTTTAAAAAATACAACCATAACACTATGTAAAAACCCAACGAATATTTGAGATATGGTTTGGTTACAAATTAAAGCAATAACCAAATGACATATGGGTATATGGTTATAAAAAACATTTTAACGACCACTAAAATGGGCCATAAATGGGTTGGTCATGGGTTGGAACCTAGCCCACTCCCAACCAAACACCATTTTCCAACCGCATGCCCAATGGGCACCACATTGTTTAATTCGTTGATTTCTAATATAAAGTCTAGCATTTTGTCATTTGGCAGACAAAACCCAAAACGAAGAGAATGCATGGAACTTAGAGTGGGCACAAGAACTGAGGTTTGGAAACCTAATGTAGAGAATATGCAGAGAATCTAAAAGATTCCCATGGAGGACAATTTTTCATAGTGATAGAATGATGTCAACTTTATACTAAAATGAACTATAATTTCACAAGGAATGTGATGGTGTGGTCCATTTACTCATCTGAACAATAGAACTTCATACAACCAAAAATGATGAATATTTGTAGAATCTTGAAGAATGTAAAAGATTCCCTTAGAGGCTGACTTTTGACATAGGCAGAATGATGCCAGCTTTATAGGAATTTCTCCCAGAGTTCTCAAGGAGAACAATCGTGTGCTAATAATTTCCATTTGAGCAACAAATTCTTTGCACATCTTCAGGAAGGAATCTTTGGGGGGAATCTTCGAGATTCCCGAGAGTCCAAATTTTGACAGTGTTAGAAAGGGGTTAAGTTTATAGTCGTTTGACATGATTTTGTGCCACAAATTCCATGTTGTGTTCCATTTCATTAGCATATCTTTTCATTTTTAGGCCATCCCTAGAAGTGGACGTATATGATGCAACGACGTCATGCCTTTCTTTTGATTTGTTGAGATGATGATTTTTTTTGTTGAGATCCTTGTTACCATTATTTTTAAGGATTCTTATATTCCACATCATGTGAGAATTTATTATCTTGTCATGCTGAAGGAGGGCCCAAATGAGTGAGAGTTCTTATAGGAGAATGTCTCATGGAGAGACATGCCACTCTAGTTTAGGGTGTTTTTCCTTGTAATAACAAAGAATGTACCGTGTACATCATCATCATATTGCACCATTTAATGAAGCGGCCTCCCCACCCTTGAAACTAAGCCCGAAGATGTTACACACACTTGGTGAACTTCATTATCAATGTGTTTTGTGTTCTTGATTTGATGGCTTCTATTATGTTTCCTCTTCTTTAAAAGAATGCACATGTGGTTCTTCATACTCTTTCACATGCAATTTTGCTAACATCACATAAGTAAAAAATCTTGGGTAATTCTGGTAGCTAAGAAAATCTAGATGAAGTTTGGTATCAGAGCAGTCTTTATGCTGATGTTAATTGTGAGTGTGAATGATAACCAGAGATTGAATGTGCAGCAAGAAGGAAAATGGAGAAAAGTAGAGATATCTATGAGGACCATCTCAACATGGCACGCATGGTATATTTAATGTACGCAAATTATAAGGAGAAAATGGCAAGAGAGGAAGATGAGAAAGAAAGATCAGAGGATGATGCTCCATCTGATATTCTAGTGATTATTCATTCACTTCATCATATTCTCATCATTCGAATGAGGAGATCAATCGAAGCCTTCAAGAAGAGAATGTTGAATTGAGGATACTTCTAAAAGAAAAAGAGGAGAAGTAGAGAATGTTGCCTCAGCTACAAGCCACATAAGAGGCATTGGAAATGTTGAAGCTTAATGAAGGGTTAATGAAGCCATCATCACCTGCTTTAGAATTGATAGCTGAGGTAAAGAATGTTGATAGTTCTTCAATTTCATTTTCACATGATGTTATTTATATTGGAAGCCTTGAGGTACCCATTTCAAGAAATGACATGAGATTCCTCACCAAGATGGGGTACATTCAAGGAGGATGTTTGAAGGTAGCAAAATCTTCCAGGCCATCAAGAAAATAGGATAATGGGAACAAATCACAATCATCCCATGACATTGCACATTGCAGAGGACGAGCTAAGGCAAAATCTCATCTTTAAGAATGCACCAGAGACAACCAAGAGAGGTATAAACAATCTCGGTATTCTAAAGTTCATTTTCATTACAAGCATATTATTAATGTTGAGAATAAGTCATGGTGTAGAAACCATATAGCTTTTGTGGTTTGCATAACCATGTGGTTGTTGAGTGTTGGAAGAGAATGACAACAATAAAAGAGGATGAGGTGTGAAAGGCATTCTCCACATCAGGGAAGGAAGAAGGTTATTTACGTCTGGAGGAAGAATAATTTTTGCAATCATTGCAACAAAGGTGGAAATAAAAGAGCCACATGTTGGAGGCTCCATCTACAGCAGTGTATCAAGAACAAAGTGTTCATGCAGGAACCAATTAAAAAAGTTGTTCAATAAGCAAATAAGCTCTAGGATGAAGACACATTCACCTTTATGAGTGAGAGGTGGTTATACTAAATATTATATCTTGTCATGACTGCATTTTATAAATCATGTGTTGTGATATAATTGTAAAAGTGATGATGTGTTTTTGATCGCTTATTAAAGCAACAATGATGTTTTGGCCTTTTATTGATAATTGTGGTATTTATTTCGATGATGTAAAATTGACCACAGAATGTGTGTTATAAACTCTTGGAAACTATGGAGATTCTTGGGTCGTGATTGGTAATGTAATTGAACATGTAATTTACAAAGAATGTACTACAAGTTTGCAGATGATGCAAGTGTCAACTCATCACTTATGGCTCTGAAAAACAAGGGTGAAGGAGAAGGAAGTTTGGTCTATCAGGATAGTTCTGAGGAAGACAATGTAAGACAAAAGTTGTAGGTTGTGTTCATTCTTTTGGATGACCAAAAGATCCTCAAAGGGGAGGAATGAACTAGGTGGCTCCAAAAATGCTTAGAATTCATAAGCGGCTTTGGAAAAGCTCAAAAAATAGATTTCCTGGATTTGACCCAAACTAGGACCAGATCGTAGTGCTTATTGTCTTGATTCCAATGATGTGAATGACACTCAAATCAAAGTTTATATGTTCAAGATATTTGTGGTCATCGTTTTGTCAAACTATGCCCAATCGCAACCACTAATGAGGCAACAATATGGAATTTTCTGGCATATGGATTCTGATTTCTAAAATGGGTGAATTTGTCAACCTCTTATTTATGGTAAACGTCGAAAATATTGGGAACGAATTTTGATGAACATAAACTATCTATTATCTATCTATATATATATATATATATATTATATAATAATATATATATATATATATATTAATATATATATATATATATATATATATATGTTGCATTCATGGGCCTCAACCCCTTACAAACCCCATCCCACATATATTAAAAAGACCAACAACCATACGTATTTGGAGGCTAGCAGGATTCAAACTCACGTTGGCCATGTGGTCGACTAGCTCCATGTGGCGACCCCATACTAGTGACACTCAAATCTTAAGCAACCCACTACAAACCATTTTAATAGTGCCAACCATTTCAAATGCCAATGTATATATTAACGGCATAAGGTTATTTTAATAAAAACAAACATTTGTTTAAAAAATATAACCATAACACTATATAAAAACCCAACCAATAATTGAGATATGGTTTGGTTACCAATTAAAATAAGAAACAACTGACATATGGGTATATGGTTCTAAAAAACATTTCACTGACCACTAAAATGTGTCATAAACAGGTGGGTCATGGGTTGGAACCCAGGCCACTCCCAACCAAACACCATTTACCAACTGCATACCTAATGGGCACCAGATTGAGCACATAGAACCCAAAGAGGGCATGAGAACTGAGGAGAAAAACCCTAATGTAGAAAATATGTAGGGAATCCAGAAGATTACTTGGAGGAAAAATTTTCATAGTGACAAAATCATGTGAACCTTATACTAAAAAAGTAGAATTTCACACGGAAAATGATGGTGTGGTCCATTTCCTCATTTGAGTAGCAAAATTCAAGGTAGCTAGGAGTGAGGAATCTTTGTAGAATCTTGAGGAAACTAAAATATTCCCTTGGAGGTTGATTTCTGACAGAGGCATAATGATGCTGACTTTATAGTCAAGTTTCTTAGAATTTTGCAAGGAGCATAGTGGTGTGGTTAGAGTTTTCATATGAGTAGCAGATTCTTCACCCATCTCTAGGAAGGAATCTTTGAGATTCCCGAGGGTCTAGATTTTGACGGTGTCAAGAATGGGTTGATTTTACAGTTGTTTGACATGATTTCACACAATGAATTCAGTCGTGCAGTCCATTTTGTCAGTAGATCTTTTCATTTTCAGGCCATCCCCGGAAGTGGAGGTATATGATGTAGTTATGCCATGCATTTATTTTGATTTTATGAGATAATGATTTTATTGTTGAGATCCTTGTTACCATCATGGTTAAGGACACTCGTATGCCACGCCATGTGAGAATTTATTATCTTGTCATGCTGAAGGAGCGCCCATATGAGTGAGAGTTCCTATAGGAGAACGTCAAGCAGAGAGACCTGCCACTCTAGTTGAGGGTGTTTATCCTTGTAATGGCAGAGAATGTACCATGTACACCATCATCATCATCATCTTGCAACATTTAATGAACCGACCTCCCTAATCTTGACACTGGGCCCAGACACGTAGCCCACATTGGGTGAATTCTATTAATGTGTTTTGTGTTCTTGATTTGATTGTTGTCATTATGTTTCCTCTTATTTAAAAGTATGCATATGTGGTTCATCATACTCTCTCACATGCAATTCTGCTAACATCACAAAATTAAAATATCTTCATTAATTATGATAGATGAGAGAATCTTGATGAAGAGGAGAGGCAACAGTGGGATTTTGGGTTGTGGGTGATTTTGTGGGAGAGGTTGAAGGAGCTTTCACCATATATGACACTAAGAAACATGAAAGAAGGAATCAAAACATCATCATTATTGTAGATCGAGCCATTATTTCTCCACATGTGCTTGTTTCCTTCTTTTGTTGAGATCTATATTTATTTGAGCCGTGAGGAGATTGGAATAGATGAACTTAAAAGATATGTATGTGTCTAAGCCATGAGGACATTGGAATATTCAACCTACAAAGAGTACTTCATTCTGTAATGCATTTGGGTTCTTCAGAGTTGCTCCCTATGGAAATTGTGTGACAATCTAGAATAAAGCATTCAAGCATTAGGTTTTGGGGTAAGCATGGCTAAAAAATATAGGAATCTATGATACTCATGAACTGATATAGTCAATGATGCTTACAACTCATTACTCTACAGTCCTAGAGTTTTAACTGCTGCAACAAGTTCTTCAATGTTTGGATCTTCAACATCAATCTTATGCAATGACATAATAATAAAATTTCATAAATATAGCAATTGCACTGAAACATGCAAAGGAACAATAAGACTCCACTAAGGATAATCGATCAATAACATTCTCTATGACAAAATGATGCATATAAAAGACTAGGTGTGATATATGAGGAAATTCTACAATCCATACGCTATGAGGTGATTCCGCAATCCATAATATGGTTATGATTTTGCATCCGCCTAGATAACCAATGCACTTCAGTCCAATGGCCATTTTCATCATGGTAGTATGGTCAACCCATTCCAATGAGAAAATGCTTGTACTTTGCTACTAAGAAAAAAATTATGCACCTGAAAAGGAAAGGACAACTTTTTTGATACACGAATTGAAAAGGTATACTACACAATAACACTTAACTACAATGATTAGCCATTAAGTGGAATTTGTTCAATATGAACTTGTTTGAAATAAGATTCTAAACTTGTGATATTATGAGAAACCTGAGTGATATTATTTAAATTTAAAGAGAAAAAGTACTTCAAAGGTGTCTCCACTTGTCAAAACATCCTTGCAAAAACGTTCATGAATGTGAAAATGCAAAATGTGAAATGAAGGTCAGTTCAGTGATCCATTCCTAGCCTCGACTAGGGTAAGGAAATTCATTCTCAATAAATAACTCCATTCTAAAATGTCAGGTGCTAGGATAAAGAACTCCATTATGAAATGATAGGTGCTAGGGTAAATGACTCCATTCTAATATGTCAGGTGCTAGGATAAAGAATTGTTCTCATTGTGAAATGTGAGGTGCTATGGTAAAGAACTACCCGAATTGTGAAATGACAAGTGCTAGGGTAAAGAACTACTAGTTTTGACGAGATGGCTTGAGGAAGTTGTTCATTTGCTACATCATTTTTCTTATAGTTCTGCAAGTCAAGGATGTCGACCGAATGAGACTCCTCATTCCAAGGATTTGCTAAAGAACATTTTCCTGAAGTTTTTACATTTTTGGATCAAGCACTTTCCTTTTTGTGTGAAGTATTTTCAAATTTTTTGTACATCCAATTTTTTTAAATTTCATTCAAGAAGGTTTAGTTTCTATTATATTTTAGACTTTGGATTTCATGGTGAGAATTTTACCAATACCGGAGGTTCGATCTGAAATTTAGGTGAGTGACATATCATCTCAAATCATAAATCAAATTAGGGTATTTTGGGGCCAATAATTCCTTTTTAGAAACATCTTTATTTTCCGATATTTTGAGCCAAATCCTCCTAATGGATAAAACACTAATGTGTAGTTGTGACTAGAATGTTCAAATGGATAATAAGTAAATTTATTTATTAGATTGCATGAATTATTAATAATTATTATGTCAAGTTGGAAAATTGAGTGATGAAGAAATAAATTTGAAATACCTTAGATGATATTAAACATTTACATTATTTTAATGGTACATTAAAAAGAATATTATATCAAAGCAATCATATGTGCCATTCTATTTCAAGTTCCTCACATTTCTCGAAAAAAAGTAATAATTCTTTATATGTTAAAAAACTTATGGCCAGGTTCACTCAAAGACTGAGTTGAGGAAGATATAATTTTGACCTATTTTATAATATTGGTTCAAGAAGCTAGGAATGACTGCATATCTTTAGTCCATATATGCTGATAGAAAATACAAGGGATATGAAGAATGTTGGAAATGAATAATACAATAAAGGGAATTTTGCTAAGGCACTCTTGTTTTAGATGATATTCCAAAATATTACATTCCTTCAGTGTACCTTTGCACCTTTCGGGGAAATTGCTAGTATTACACATTGTTATAAAGCTGCTATATATACTTTGAATTTTATTATTAATTAGTAAAGTGAATATGCATAGAAAATATCATGAGTAAACATGACGGGGTTGTTGTGGACTTTATGGGTGATAAGGGCCTTCATGATATGAGAAGGAATGCTCACATCATAACTCAATATGTGGTTATTAATGAATATATGTTTAGGCATTCCTTTAAAATATAAGAAGACATTACTTAATAAGCTAGTGCCTATAAAATGGTTTACTACTTTCATCACACCATCTTCCTAGTTATCCTATTCACTTGTTACATTATATATACGATTGTTTGAAAATATGTGCCCTTCCTCTCCCAATTATTAAAATGTATGTTTATAAATTGTGACATGAATGTACAATTTCACCGATTACTCAATCACCCACGGTCCGTCACTTTTATGCCATGAAGAAAGTTGAGTGTTTTATATAAATGTGCAACGTCATCCATTACTTAATCACCAATGGGCCTATGGGTTATGACTTTGAGTACTCACTTTCCCACCTTCCACCTATGTGAGGGTTAAGAGTGACTCATTGTGTAATAACCTAATGAGTAAGGGTGATGGTGGGTATTCACCGTTTCTTTATGTAAGGGTTAAGAGTGATAGTGTAATCACCTACTAAGTAAAGATGAGAGTAGATATGCACCATCTATCTTTGTGGAGGGTTGAGGGTGAAAGTGGGAGTGAAGTGTGTTAACTTAGCGTTTTATCTTAGAATTACAAAAATAGTATTAGTTTATATTAGTTGTAGAATATTAAGATGGTGTGAGGATGAGAGCGAGGTTGAGTATTATTTTTCCATTTATATTTTTATATTAATTGCACATTGTTAAATGAGCACTTATTTGTGTATATTTATTTTTAAGAAGGTGTTGGAGTGAGGCTAACCATTTGTGTACCCATTTGTTCACCACTCATTCTCTCAAGCAATTAGTTTTTGTAAAATAAAATGTGTTTTCATGCATTATGGGACTAGACTATAGAAATGTACAACCTCATCTCCCACAGACATCCACCCTCTTCAGTAATAAAGATGTGCATTTATATACTCAATGTCTTGTAGTGACTTACCTATACCCATTTCCCAATTTCTCACCTACTAGGAAATGGGGAGGGTAGAGAAAAAGTCCTACACCAACAAGAAATTCCATAGGAATTAGTTCCTTCATTTAAATGTATTGTTAAGATGAAAAAAAAATAATAATGTAAATAATAAAATTAAAGTATTAAATATTCAAAAAGTGTTTTCAAGTTCATTATTATCCATCATCAAGTCAACTATCTTTAACATCATCAAGCATTCAAATTCACATTGTCACCCACCATCATAGGGGTGAGTGTACACAAATGCATCACCTCACCCCCCATGGTTCACCTTTATGTACCCATTCACGCATCACCCATTCTACTAGGTGGTGAAAGATGGTCTAAATGTGCTATGATTTCGTCCTTTATCAATGGCTTAAAATAATGAGAAGGAAAATTGACATTTTAAACATGAAATTTAGTTAGAATTATTTATATTAATGGATTGAAATATATCAAATGTTAACATTAAATAGTCACATTCCATTAGAGGGATATTAAGATGTTGAATCCATATGAAGTATTTACAAAGATTAATAGTTAGATTCTAGTAAAGATAAATAGGGGAAAATCAAAATATAAAATGTTTAAACCTTCTCTCAAGTGGTGAGAGTGTTCAAAATAATGTCTTTCTCAATCATTATGTAAAACTCTTATATAAACATACATCGTTACCTACCTATCCTTTGAAAATGTGAGAATGTGTCAAACAAATGTTTTCATTTAACACATATCCTCACCTACCCTATTGAAAGGTGAGGATGTGCTAATTGAATGTTGTCATTGAATACAAATCCTCACCTACCTTATTGAAAAATGAAAATGTATCAAACAAATGTGTTTTTTGAAAATTATAAAACTAGATTTCTTAATATCAAAATATAATATCTAATCCATCATAACATTAGTTGAAAAAGTAGACTCACCCAAAGAGACTTGAGGTGGGTTATGATAAAGCATGACCCCTACTCAAATAAGTGATGACACTTATGAAGGACCTAGGTTTCATTTAAGATATTGTTTGGGGCATGTGTGTTCAATTTTTTGTAACCCATCTCCTTTACTCATTTATGTGGCCAATGAAATAAAGTCATAACATTATATTTTGAATCTATTCAATTTTTATTTAAATGCATCTACTTTTCAATATTCTTTATTTTCTTAAATTTTATATTATTTTGTAAAATTTCATCAAATAATTAATATACAACCAATACTTTTATTAATTAGTCTCATTATTCATCTGCTTAGATCCATTTTAACCTCAGATATACCAAGCACTAAGAGGGATCAAATCTCTTTTCACTCTAAAATAGGTTTGCATTTGCAGATACTTGATCCCATTTGGCACTCGGTAGATCCAAAATTAACATAAATCTAGAATGATTTAATATATCTATCTATCTATCTATCTATCTATCTATCTATATATATATATTAATATATAAATATATAATATATATAATATATATATATATATATATATACTATATATATATCTTCTTAATTAATTCTATGTTTATTTGTTAATTTTTTTAAATTTTGGTGAAGTCAAAATGTTTACAAGACATTAAAATATCTGTATTGAATTAGAAAGCATTTCTCACCTAAACATTAAAAAATATTTAGTAATTTGATATTCATTTTCTATAAATTTTTAAAATTTGAAATTTGATAATAGGTAAATTAGCCATTCAAAGCACAATATCAACCACTATAACATAAAACAATAAACAATTGGAGGTCTGATATTAGAGATTGGCTAATCGAAGGTCTTGGCACATCGATGATCGCATATCGGTGACCGCACTCATAGCAGGATAGAATATCAGCGATTGTGCTCTAGCAACATGGAATATCGGTGATCACAACTTCAGGCACATCAGGATATCGATGATCGCATAATTAGAGGTCTTGACACATCAACGATCTCATATCAATGATCACACATCAAGTAACATTGGATATCAGCGATCGTCAGTCCAGAATCATGCAACATCGCAACATTGGAAATCATAACTTATGCATTTGACATCCTTTAAAGGTTGTGAAACACATGAAGTTCCAATATAGTATAAAACTATCAGGGAACTCAAAAATGAGTTTTCAAATTATTTCATCACAAAATCAAGGGTGGATGAGCCCTTTTCTCTCCTCTTCAGTAGGACATGTGGCAACACCAAGTTAATTTTGATAAGTTACTCGTGGTGGCATAGGATTGTCTTCGATAAGCACATGTGGAAGATGATGTCAGCATGATGTGGTGGTATAGAAAGACATGTGGCAGTCATTTTTTTCATTTTAAGGGGGGCCTGTGAAGGCATATTTGAGTGACATGTGTCACCATTCAGGAAGTGCCACATGGCAAGGATGATGTCCCATCAGAGATCATAAATTGGAGGTTGATGGATGTCGACAGTATGAAGTAGTTCACACTTGGAAAATGCCGGTAAGGGGGCCCTGATAAAAGGGCCGATGCACAGTTGCATAAAGAGTCAAAGAACCAAGGGCGTGGGGTAGAGGAAAAGCATAGAGAGTGATCGGTGATTGGAGAATGAGAATTGTTACAACTCCATTGTTAAATCCTTGATTTGAAACCACTAATTAGAAGGGTTCTGATATTTGGCTAAGCACATTGTCGCTAGAGGAACTTAAAGGAAAGGGGAACAAAGCATTTGACAAAGGAAGAATAGGCCCCAGATAAGAACAAAAGGCCCTAATGTCTTAATCCTAAGCACCTAGTCATTGCCATCGGTCACATGATGAATAAATAAGAAAGGAGCTCAACAAAAGGGGCCGAGGAGAACTGTTAATCATTGTTTTGTAATGTCCTTTAGAGTAAAAGTCTCTATGAAGAAAAAACTATGATTTAATAGTATGGCTATATTACTGGGAATATAACACTCCGATAGTGAAACAAAAGGATTTATGTGATGTATGAGTTAGTAGATGTGATTCCATGATACCACTAAGGTCATCGTAGCTAATCGATCCTAGCTCTAAAAGTTGGGAATTCAAGTGGTTAAGGTGAAAGTGTCTGGAACCAGCCGAGCTACAAGGGAGGCACAACAATGCAGAAATGTGGCTTGATTAGTGGTCATCACAGGGTGGTAGGAAGATATTTTCCTCCATAATAATTCAATTTTCCCTTATTTCTATTTTCTTGTCATTTTCATTATAATGAACATAATCAAATCTGATCGCAATAATTTGGGCAACAGGCCTTTGCATGTCGAGACAGCTAGTCTATCAAATAGCTGGAGCCTAGGCTAAGGTATTTTGTAATTATTTTACAAAGCTCTCCCTTTCGTAAAGAAGAAACACTTAACAGAGGTTCCAAAATTCTACTCCTGAGAGGTCCAAATTCTGTGATTCCACTTTTGGTTCTATTTGCCTATTGATGAGGTCCTTAAGTGATACAAAGGATAAATGTAATGGACTAGTGATTTGGACTGATTTTGAAGGATTACTAAAACTATTTAGTGATTCTAACTAGATCAATGTGCGTTATGTTTTCCCTTTGTTTATCACTTCATCTATGTTTTTCTCCCTCTAAAATATTGTAATGAAGCTATTGGTTTCACTTTGATTCATGGTTGTATATACGCTGCTAGGTAGTAACAATACCCATAGTAATTACATATTTACTTGTGTTATTTTATAGCCTACAATACCTTTATGAGCACATATTTACTTATTGTAATTAGTGAAAAATGTATTCATGATGTATAGGTATTGGGACCTTAATTAATGCTCCATTTTTTTTACCATTCCACCTCTTCAGTCTACCATACTTCTGGCAGAACATTGTTTCTTAGGATTTTGTATTGTATCCAACCCTATGCATCAAATTCCTTCCTTTCTTTCCTCCTCTTAATTTTGATACAATGCCAATATTGAAGCTACCTATTATTGTGTTTCGGCCACTAGAATAAGATATTTCTCTCTGTGATTAGCCCAATTTACCCCTTGTGTTTTTAGATCCATGTATTTTTTTAAGTTCACCTTGATGAAGGACTATTGAACCAAAGTCCCCTTCATTATCTTTTTCATACTACATGAAAATTGGAGTGCAGTAGATATCCCTACTAATAATATTCAAACCTAGGCACTCATCTACAATCAACCTAGAGGCTATCAATAGGAGGTTTCTGTATCTCCTGACGCACTTCTGTAATAGGTGATAGAAAAATCTACAAGAGAGTCTTGAAATTGTTCTTCAGGCGAAGGATGTGAATCGTAAACTGGAGCCTCTTTGTCAACCACCAGCGGGCCTCCTCTTCTTGTGCAACTTCTCATAATTGAGATTGTTGTGGTTCTGCGATCACTTGACTCTCCATCAGAGTCATACAGATCATACGAAAGAAACTCATCAAATTCAGTAGAATGAGGTATATGAGGGTTTGTTTTCATCTCGATGATGTCTCTTTCTTCTCTTTCTTGATCATTGGGTGATGCTTCTTGATGCCAGTATATATCATCTTAGAGTGGAGCCCCACAAACATCTTCAACAGGATTACTAACCTCAGAAACATTTCCAACTTTAAAATATGCACAACAATCTTCAAATAGAGCATCCGATGTATATAATATTTTACAATAATGATTGAATTCTATGTGAAAACTCTTTAAGGAAGATATGCTGCCATAAGGTATTGTGATGTACCAAACTCTAAAATCTTCTTCTAAAGAGTACATGAACAATTTAATTTGCGTATCTTCAAAAGCCATTAGGGAATTTTGAGGTCTAAAATCAGCCTCCTCAGCAAATTATAAAATAATAGTGAAAATAATACAATACGATTAGATTATATCATCAAATTTTAGAGGGAAAAAAGAAAAAACTACTTTTTTCAACTCATATTTTCAACTTATCTCCCTATGGGTTTACTCAAATTTCGAGCGGGAACACTCATTGGATGCATAATTTGATTTCACATCCAAGGAGTACCCATGTTTCATGCTTTTGATGGACCAAGCTACATGGAAATCATGATTGCAATCATATTTTTTCATGTATTTATCATTTTTCATGTAGCACTATCCATAAAAAGTATGAAACATGGGTACTCCTTGGATGAGCAATAAAATTTTGCATCCAATGTGTACTCCCACTCAAAATTTGAGAAAAAACTTTGGGAGATAAGTTGAAAATACAATTTGAAAAAGTAGTTTTATTATTTTATTAATTTTTAATCTTTTTACATTTTAACCCCAAAAATGGTGAATCATCCCCCATGGTTGACATTATCATGTTGAATCCTATTAGTTGTTATAAATTTTATTTTGGTTGTACATTTTTCTTAAGAGACCCATTTTAGACCTCAAAAGTTCTCTAATGAATACCCTGTTATTCCATGAATTCATAGAAATCCTTAAGGTGTT
>APFE031370975.1:0-56832 GCA_000404065.3 Pinus taeda
TTTTGAAGCAACTGATGACCTGTGAAGCAATGAGTGACAACATACTCAATAAGGACTCACCAAACATTAAGCATAATCAAATGCCAACTATTTAATGGATAATTTTTAATGAGATAATATTATATTTATTCCATACTAATTATTTAAGTGTACTTAATTAATAACAATTTTAGCACACATTATATTAATTCATTATTATATATTATATTATTAATTTCATTGGAGGTATGATTGATCATTCACTGTTATTAAAAAAAAGAAAAAATTATTATAATTTATTGAAAAACTTGATTAATAAATAAGGACAATGAATATATTAAAAAGATTTGTTCTTGCACGGAAAGGGATTCTACAACCCAATATAAATACAATCTAGTATGAAGGAAATGTAGTCACTTAATGTTACATTTAAAAATAATAAAATAATAGTTACAATAACAAATTAAAAAAAAAATAGTAATAACAAAAAGAATCAATGTTTACCATAAATAAAATACTTCAATTTCCATCTTAATTTTACATCTACTTTATATAGAGATAAAGTAATTGAAAGTAAAGAAAAAATAACAATTTACTGTTTAATGTTAAAGAGATATGCAAATCCTTTACTACTTAATATGGAGTTGACACATGCTATGTAAAAATAATATTATTGGTATTACATGATATGTATCATTTTATGTTTAATTGACCTATAATAGTTAAAATAAAAAATACTAATAATAAATAAACTATAATACATAAATTAATATTTAAAAAATAAGTGTTATGCCAACAGGTCTTCTACAACACAGTATGAAGGAGATGTTGTCACCTAATGTTACATTTAAAAATAATAAAATAACACTTACAATAACAAATTTTAAAAATAGTAATAACAAAAAGAAATCAATGTCTACCATAAATAAAATACTTCAATTTCTACTTTATTTTACGTCTACTTTATATAGAGATGAAGCAATTGAAAGTAAAGAGAAAAAATAATAATTCACTTTTTAATACGAAAAAGATATATAAATCCTTCATGCCATGTAAAAATAATATCATTGATATTACATGATATATAATATATTTTATGTTTAGTTGACATATAATAGTTGAAGTAAAAAAATACTAATAATAAAAAATATTACTATTAATCATAAATAAATATTTCAATGTCTATATTAAATTAAAATAGTTTTACTTCAAAATTTAAATAAATAAAACAAAGTAATTGAAATTAAACATTTTCTTATATTTTTAATTTTTATTGTAAGGTATATTTGTAAATTATTGCATTCTTAACATGGAGTTGATATATAACATTTAAAAATTATTAATAACAAAAAAATTATATATACCTAACACATTTTATTAGTATGTTGCTCGAAATTAATATAAATTTATCTTAGTTTCAAATTTACTAAGAGTCCAGAGGAATCAAATATTTCTATTTGGCACAAATTGTTTTCTATTAAAAGAAATTACATCTAAAATTTCTAATGTCTCTTAATACTTATAATTATAACCAAAATAAATATATATATATATATATAACCATTCAACCATATTAAGTAAGTAGAAAGAACCATCTTAAATCAACCTCTTTTATTTGAGATAACAATTCAACCATTTAAAAAAAGAAAGATAAAGTAGACTCTCATGTTACTCTGTGAACATTGTGTTTAACTCGCTTACCTATGTAATGAGTTTCACCTTGAAAAAACACATTAACTAATGTATCAATGCCCTTTAATAATTGGATAAGTATATACTAACTTTAGAAGGAAAACTTTAATATAAAGATAAGGTTATTTTTAGTTGAGAAGGAAAATGTAAAATTGTAAGTAAACTCTTCTTACTTATGTAAACATTGTGTGTATCTCCTTTACCTATGTAATGAGTCTCATTTAACAAAAAAATCACACACAATAACTAATATATCAATGCCCTTTAATATTTGAATAAATATATACTGAGTCTAGAAAACTTTAATATAAAGATAAGGCTACATTTAGTTGAGAAGGAAAACTGTGAAAATGAGTTTCATTTAACAAAAATAACACATAATAACTAATATATCAATGCCCTTTAATATTTGAATAAATATACACTGAGTCTAGAAAACTTTAATATAAAGATAAGGCTACATTTAGTTGAGAAGGAAAACTTTGAAATTTGTAATTGTGGGTAGATAAGGATAATATGCCTCTCACTAAGGCAAATAACTCCAACCTAAACATACGACTAAACTTTCACTCTTCCAGTGATATTATGGTGTGAATCGTGCCTGCCCAACCATAAAGGAGCATACTACAAATAAATTTAAAATTAAAGTAGCTCAACAAAAATATAATATATTTTAATTTGAATGTTATTGTTCGTGTTATTGCATTCAGGGAAAAATAATTATTTGTAATTTAAAGTGTGATATTTTCATGTTTTAATATAATATTAAAAATAATGTTGAGGGATGATTTTTTAATTGTTATTATTATGACAATTTTTTTTATTATAAAAAAATAGAAGGTAATAAAATTGTACTTGATTATTTATATATGGATGGTGAGTTAACTTATTTAAAGAAAATGAGTTTATTTTTTGTTTAGAGTTTGTTAATATGTTTATTTAAAAAAAAAAAAAATTTTAAACAATTTTAAATTTTGTTCCCAGAATTAAAAATAGTTACAACTTCAAAACTTTGATTAGCATTTTCTGAAAAGCTATTCCTTTTATTCTTTAAAACTTTACCTCCCAATAAAATGAGGTTTTCTTAATAATATTTTATTTTAATCTTATACACAAAAATACTATCAAATTCCAATTTTGACTTTTTATAAAAAAAAAATAACTTTAAAAATATTGTTTTAAAAATATAAGTTCTTAAACATTTAGCCCTAAGGGTTAGTTTAGTGGGTCAAAATTAATGCCTGGCCATCCGGAGATCACATGGTCCATTTCGTGAACGTACAGAACACACATTAACCAAAGTATCCATGAACCACAACCAAAAATAAATAAATACTTAAACATTTATTAAAAAATTATAAAAAAAATTATTAAACATGGTTGCCAATTAAAAATCTACTTAAAATCTAATATTTTATTTCATATCGTTGTGGGTTAATGTAATGCGTGCGGGCCATGGCTGAAATACGTGTATGACAACCTGTGCATTAGGCTCGCCCGGTTTTTTCCGTCAGTGGAGGTGTTTTGAGGAGGATCACTCTTCGCGGAGCATTTTGGAAAACTTAAACATCTCTGCATTGGTAGTATGAAGTTTTAATTCGAAAAATAAATAAATATTTAAAATTAAAATAGAGGTATTATAGTGAATAAGTTTAATTTTTTTTTATAGTTATATGAAATATTTATCTCCTATTTAAAATTTATTATATATGTTTGTCCATTAATCATAAATAAAATATTTTTCAACATTTCTACTCAATTACAGGTTTATTATTCCAAATTTTTGTTTTTAAATTTTTTAATATATATATATATTATATATATATATCATATATATATATGAATTTTTCTTGGGTTGGAAATGTAATTGATATATGAATGTGTGGGGGAATCAATCATATTCCTATTTAACTCATATAATTATAATTTAGATATAAATATATAAATACATTTTGTTTTATTTTTAATTAGGAAAATTAAAAAATATTTGTAATTTCTAAAAATTTGAAACATTTTAAGAAATTGTAAATACATGATTAAAATGATGTCTCACCACATTATAGATACATAATTAAAATAGATTTAAATTAGTTATTAAATTTTTCAATAATTTTAAATCAATCTAATTTCTTTTCAAACATTTAATTTTAAACCATTGTAAATCAAATTTATGAGAACATATTCACATAACTTAAAATAAACTATGATAATCCACTTCTCTAAATATGCCATGATTTGTTTCTTATTTTATTTTTTCCTATGACAAAATTGTATTTCGTTCATTTTTTTTTTAATCATATGGTGAATCGGTAACTACCAGGCCTAATCTATGGGAGACCCACCATCAAACCTCATAACTGCCACTATAACACCAAGAGCATAACCAACCACCTGCAAGTATACTAAGTTCCTATAATTTTAGCAAAAGCAGACTCACAGGAAAAGAGAATCCACCCCTTTAACCGTTACCACAATTACATTTCGTTCTATTAAAAAAACAAAAAATACAATCATAAGGTGATCCCATCTCAAAAAGGTAGGTCTGTCCTTTTGAAAAGAAAAAGAATTAGCATGCGTGACCATAAGAATATTTTAATAGTTGTAGTTGTTCAAACGACTTCATACTAACAAACAATTAAGTACTTCATCTCCAATAAAAAACCTAAATTGTAATAGTAAAGACTTTTTAAACTAAAACAACGGCGAAAAATCAAGAGTCTTCAAGTGGTAGTTGTCTAGCAATTGCTTTATGAAAGAGAATACAATGATTTAACATCAAAGCTAATCCTTATTTTGATAATTTATTGCAACTTGATTTTGTTTTTTATAAATATAGGTATATGAAAGAGAATATAATGATTTAACATCAAAGCTAACCCTTATTTTTGATAATCTTGATAATCTATGATTTTGTAGGTGAACCCGATGGAAGAATATGGACATTTTTTTTAATTAATAATTTAAAGTAAATAATCATATATTTTCAACTTGGGTTTGATTTCACATGTAATTAATGGTCAAATAAATTTAAAAAATGGAGTAATTTTTTTTTATTTGGGATAAACTTTAACCAAAAAAATAATGTATTAGTTCTCTAATATTATTAGTACCTTATATCAAATTAGCTTTATAGTGAAAGAATTATGAATCCGAGAGATGAAAAATGAAGATGAGTTTTACAAACTTGGGGTCTTCTTAACATGTTTTATTAAAGAATCCCCAAGATAAATATTTATCAACCTCTTGCTTCCTAAATAACCTAGGCTCTTTCAAAATGACCTCTTTTTTATAAAAGGGGTTGAGTCCAATCATTTGAGAAGACACTTGGAAAGATGGGAATAGTTTGTCGTTAAAGAGAGCATAATTTTTGGCAAGCAATACACTCTACGAAAATAAGAAATGTGTAGCTTGAATGTTTTTTTGTTTTTTCTTACTGAACTAAATTTGAAAACAAGCATCCAAAGAAGTCTCATTCCATGAGCAAGTACTAAACCTAAGTTCCTTTTCAACCTCCCTCCATACATGTTGAGTATAGTTACATCATATAAAAAGAAGCAGAGCAGTTTCTTCTTAAGCCTTGCCTAAAACACATCTACCTATACTTGATTTCCTTTCTTAAGTAACTAGACCCATGTCAAAAATGGAACAAAAAGGGATAACCATGCTATTAAATTTTTGTTTGGGAGAGCCTTCACTTTCCAAAAACTCTTTCACCACCATACCACTTCTTTCTCATCAAAAAATTAACAATCCTAGTAACCTAACTTAATAGAATAAAATCGACTTTCTTATTATAACCCCTGAAATAATTTCAATGGGTCCCTTAAAAGTCCTAATGTGCCCTTTACGCAATCCTGTAATATAATATTCCTAGTGCCTTGCAGTTTCCATATCCAAGCTTAGATTGAGAGAGTTTAACTATATTTGCCTCCATAGAGAAGTCTCCAAAGGGTTAGAGACTAAGTTAAGAATCAATTTAGGCCCTATATTACTAACAAAAACAAATAACGTGACAGGGAACAACCCCACCTAAGCCCTCTAGTCAACTTGAAAAATCTAGAAGCAACACCATTAACCAATAATGCAAAGGTAGATGTAGTCATACAACACATTATTCATTTGACTACTAGTAAACAATACTAAATAGGTAGTAATAATAGATGGAGATATTACTAAGAAACCTTGTATAAGCTTTTGATAAATCAAACTTTAGTAGAGTTATTGGTAAATGAGAGTTTAATGGAGTGGAGGCCCTCTTGTGCAAATCCAATGGCCTTGTGAATTTTCCTACCTTGGAGAAACCAAAACTACTTAATCAAATATACTTTGAGAGAAGAGGCTTTAGTCTTGTAGCTATCACCTTTACAATAATCTTATATTAGTAGTTACACAAAGAAATGGGCCTAAACCCATCAAAGGAGACCAAGCAATCATATTTAGTAATCAATGCAATGAACGTTGAATCCAAATGATTAGACATTTTATCTTGGACACAAACCTCTTCCACCATTCTCAACAAATCATCACCTATAAAATCAAATAACTCCAGGTAAAACTTAGTTGAATGCTCGTTCAACCCAAAGCTGTGATCCTCCTTAAACGATTGGAGGAATAACATCAATTCTTTCCCAAACACCAAATTGAAAATTTCCTTATTCTGGTTTTCATTAACCATTCAAAGGAATAAAGAGTAACCTCAAGAGTCTCTACCAAGTTAATTCCCTTCGGCTCTTTATATAACCCTTCAAAATGTCTATTGCCTAAATCTGCTAACTCATCAAACCCCTTTGTCAAATTTCTGTCATATCTTAGAGTTCCCATGTTGCGTTGATACTTTTAGGAACATAGGAATGAAAACAAAAAATGTATTACAATCCCCGATAACTCTATCCACCTAGATCTACTCTTCATGCACCACTAAACTTCTTCATCTAGCAAATGTTTCTTTCTTCAAGCTTCACAAAGTTTTAAATTCTATACCTAATCTTCTCCTACATAATCCATTATTACTCAAGCTCCCATCACCCCTTTTAAGGGTCGAGATAAATTGTTCCTCAACCAAAAGCTCCAAATTCAAATCGCATAACACCTTAATGTTCTTTACTAATTGAACAAACTCGTCCCTTTAGGACCAGCCTAGGTTAAATTTGAAAGGAGAACCTATCTTTGTCACATCCTATTGGATCTCCAAAAGGATTAAAAAATAGTCAGAGTATCTATTAGCATCCATCCATGAATGAATCTAGGGAATCACTAGCAAGACCAAATTATGCACAACAAAACTATCCAAATGCTTATGTAGTCCCTCACCTCCCTACCCATTGTTGCTCCAAGTTGGTAAAAGTTTTAAAGGTTCCATTAAACCTTGAACTTCAAATATGCATGCAAATAAATCCACATGATGGTCCTCCCCAGCATTATCCCCTTAGATTTCTCTTGTATTCAAAGTAAAATACCTGTCACCCCATGCAATAAGGTTCTCCACCATAAAAAACTAATACAAAAAAACCCTTCACTCATCATACAGACTGTAAACATTTACAACTATAGAAACCTGCCCAAGATTTTGCTAAAAACTTATATACAGAAACCTAAGACAAAATAGTAGGAATTGATTATCAAATGTTTTGGTCCCAACTAGTAATCAATCCCTTTGAAAGTTTGATAAAATCAATCCCATTAAAGTCCTAAGAACTCGTCTTCTTCACAATTGGGTCCCCCTTAACCATAGACTCCTGAAGCGAGATAATATATAACCTATTTAGGTCAACAAGCATATTTACAATCTCTATCTTAGAAATTCCCCCCACCCCACGAATGTTAAGGGAGAGAACTTCCATGGTTGAACAATAAAGGGGACAAAACTTGCTCTAAGGACCACTGTTATTAATTGTTGATGACCTTAATTAATTTTCAAAAAAACCTCTTCATATTCCTTCTTAAGGGTTGACTTCCTACCCACAAGATCATGACCCATCTACTTCAATGCATTTGTCCCCAACTCCCTTAACTGTGAGGAATCCGTATCTCAAGGTTTTAATAAATAATGTAATGCCACCTAGCCCCCTCAAGGCCTTTTAAGGGAACAATGTGTGTGAAACTAACCTCTAAGGTTACATTATGGAGATGAAGTTATCAACATTCTTGTTTCATCTTTATGGAGATTGAGTTATCAAAATTCCTCTTTCATCAACCACCTTAAAACTCTTATGAGGTTACCATTATCTTCTACTCATTGAGAGCTTTCCAAAGATATAAATTTCATTCAAATTCGAGCTTTGGACACAAAGTTTTACCCATTTGAAGATTGACCTTCCTAGTGCCACGACAACATCTACACCATTACCACATAGTAATCTTTTCTCCCATGTCACCATTGCACAATGCTACACCAATAACATGTAATTGACACATGGAAGTCCTTGCCCAGATGTCACCATTGTAAAGGGCCACGTGCTCACCTAACATGATAGCCCGACACTCACATCTAGATTTGGGATTTCCATAAATCCCCATTATAATGTTTTTTCGGATCTTTAGTATTCTTTATTGATCTAGAAATTTCAAAACTTTTGAATCCATCTAAATCCACGAAAATGCTCGGTCAACTAGGTTAGCATTTAAATTTGGGAAAATCTAAAAGTCCCACTTAAATAGAAATTTTAGATTTCCAAATATTTTCTATTAAGGAATTCAACCATCCACATTACTTCCATAGGACTACATCCTGACCTACACCTTAGTGTCAGTGAACCACTTGTATCCTCATCAACGCCCACCATGCCATCCAAGGGAAAACTCATGTAGGGAGAACTCCTCCTTATTAGGTATTTAGGTTTTATCTCTTTTGAATTCATTTGAATCAATATGGATCCAAAAAAAACCCCAAAAGGCCCTATTTTACAAAACTCTAGATTTTCATATTTCCATGTCACCTATGATGACAAGAGACACGTCAAATGCCACATTAACTCTTCTACACCACCACACCACATCATCTCCCCACATTGACATGTCATGCCATCATTCCATGTCACCCAAAACCTACTCTTCATTCCAGATAAATGTCACATGTTAGCATGCCACATTAGAACTCATCTACATGTAGGATCTAGCAGTTCTCATGTTGACTATAGTAACCCCATTTGATTTGCTACAATGGAATCTGGATCTAGGTTTTCTAATAAATACCTATCTATAATGTTTTTGAATGTCTAGACTTTTCATCCTCTATATAATTTGTTGTTAGTTTCCACCATTTGACATATCTTGGTTCCTATATGTTACACTAAGCAAAATATAGATATCATCCTCTTTTCCCAGTCCAATTGATGAATCACCAAGCCATTGGCCCACTAGGAAATATAAATAGGGGTCTTTGATGACCTAAGTTGATTCACTTAATGGACCACAGAGAGACCTAAGAATGCCTCCAATTACTTAAGGTCGGTTCATTTAATAGACCTAAGCACTTAAGCCTCCCTTATAGCTAAGTTTTAATCATGGAACCTTTTAGCCCATGTGACCAAGAGTTGAGGCTAAAATCCCCCAACCCCAAAATTTAAACTTAATCCCAAATTTTTTCCAAGGAAAAATAAGTTTCCAAAATAGAGTTTCTCAACATCTCTCGAGGATTGAAAATGAATCTAACTGGGTAGAGAATTTCACATAAGACTTATAAATATACATGTCTTTAATAGCCTAGAAAAGTGTCCAAAACATAGCCCACAATTAGGTGGATTCCCAAAAAAAGGGCATAGTGATGGAGAATGACCAAATCCACAACTTTGCCCAACTGAAATGAGATTCTCTCACTCCTTTGGGCTACAACCTTTAAACTTTAAACTCCAAAATATACAAATAGAGAGTCCAACAATCTAGCTTATCTCTTCACAAAACAAGGTCCCTAGGACTCAACCAAAGATCTATAAGTTATCTTCCATAACAACCCCAAACATGGAATTATCCACCCTTTATAAGGTATCTAATCAAGGAAACATTCCTAGTATTCTCATTTCAATTCAAGGATACAACATAACTATTCAATCCTACAACTAACCCAAGCATGGACAAGCACACTAACAAAGTACAAGAGGGTCCTTAGGTTCAAGTTCGCTCATCCATCTCACTTCACAAAACCATAGGTAACTTACTTTAAGAAACACCCTATGTTTGCAATGTTCCTTGCTGAAAGAGATATAAGCTAAAAATCAAACACAAATAACCCTTATTGTCAACTCATCATGCATACATACTCAATAACCTAGTGTGACAACATTCATAAAGCTTTGAATCAAATCAAACCTTTTCGTTAAAGAGAATATAAACACTCATCTGAGTCCCTTAAGCTTTGTTCGAACCTGAAGAGGGGGGAGTCACTCTCCACCCAATCATAGGCTCACCTACACTATATTTTTCTTGTAGGTAGTCATCCTTGAGTCAAATCTAATTCCTTGAGAGGAAGAATCACATAAGGTTTATCGAGATACAATTTAGGGTAGAGAAAATGAAGGCTACTCCCCTTCACACACAAATGAATCAATATGCTACCCTTCAACCATTGATTTAGGGCCTACTAACACTCACAATATGGCCACAATGGGCTTGCACAACACAAGCGGGTTCTTCTCTAATATATCAATTCCTTAGTACTTCCTTTATTTTGGTTCCCTAAGTGCTTATTGAGAAAAATTACTCATAGAATTCTCCTCACCCTCTAGCTTAGAATGAAGGTTTTCACACTGACTTCCTTATCTAATTAGGTAAAATCACAGTTCCACGCAACTTGTTGTGACTCATAAGGGGTTTTCTCCTTCTATTTAAAATCAAGCTATTAACATCCAGATGTGCCTATATAACTCTTCTCATGAGTTGTCTATAGTTAAAGCACACTTTCTATTTATTTATCCATAACATGCACAACAATACAAAAATAATTAATTTCCTTGTGTCTGCAACTACATGTCATCCTCAACTGTCTACACCACACCTCAACCACTTTCCTACATGATAATATAGGATCTCCCTCTTAGGTTGCATGGTCAATTTCAAAGTCTCTAGAATGGGTATGTAGCCCATACCTCTAGAGTAGTTTAGTACCATTCCCCATTCCTTCCCATATATGCTCGTTATTTGTAGTACAACTACCAAAACAAAAATATGGGCATTAATTTAAGAAAGATATGAAACTTCCTAGATCCCCCTTACAACTTCCTCTTAGGCATTGGGATAAATATTGGCTACTCTCTTCCTCATTGTTTACCAATATATTAAATAAAATGAATGTTACATCAAATAAAGTTTGTCAATTTAACTATGATTACCATTTCCAACATTATAAGTCTTAATTACAATGACAAAATCTTGGGTTTAAAACAGGTTGTTGGAGATAATGACCACCCTCTGATATGGGATGAGGAAGCCTCAGAGAATTCACTTCTCTTTGAGATAAATTATACAAAGGAAGTATCAATGTCCCTCAACAAGTCAATAATATTAATTAAATCATCCACTAATTCCTAGCTTGCTGAAAGCCTCTCAAGGGCTGGGGAGGCTGGTAAGTTTCCCCCAACACCAATTATGACTTAAATGAGGGATCCCAAATCCCAAATGATCACTCTAATCCTTCCAAACAATAAGATTGAACCAAATTAGGTTTAGATCAAGAAGTTTTACTCAATTGGACACTCGAGAATGTCACCCTTCCTACTAACTTAGAAGCTAGTCACCCTAGAGAAAACTATTGTCAGTCACCCATTTTCGAAACCCCTTTCTTGACAAAATCCCAATTTATATGTCCTTTGAGTTTTTAATTAACATGATGGATCAATCTCCTACAAAATTATGTTATGGGATCACAACCAAACCTTTGATTAGCCCCTAATAGACAAAGAAACCATGTTATCAGTCGTGTCCAACTAATTTTAAGACAAACATGGTAATCATTCCCTATCTATTAACGGATTACACCCTTTCCCATTACTAGAATAACTCTTCTTTCTCCAAAGCTTCCTAATCAAATTCTTCTCGTATTCCTTGAAAAATGCCCCAATTATGATATCGTGCACACAAAAATGGCTTGTTTGATATTCCAACAATTGAGGATGGAATTTTCCTTCCCAGACAAGATCAATACATCGATATAGACCTTTTCCCACATCCAATTCCACCAACAAACAAGAAAAATTATGGGAATCCAACTATAAAAACCTATCATCCACCAATAAAATTTTATTTAGAGAACCCCCAGTTGTAAAAACCACCAACATAGACCAAAATTCTAATGAGAGAGTGGGTAGTTTAATCCATACAATGAAACTACTACCAAACTTGATCTTTGATCAAATCAGGGAGACTAGGGATTCAAGGACATTGCTCCTTTCGACTGTCAGACTCACCTCATTTTTAGATCAAAATATAGAACCTAACCATCCCCTTGAGATATTATGAATGGTAGGGCCATAACCCAAAAGGGAAACCAAATCTCCAAAACCTATCTCCTAAGATACTCCATTTTGAACCTTCTGTTAATAAACTTCCTACTAAAGTCTTATTTACTATGTCTAGAACCTAATATACTTGAAGGTCTTCTCCAATGACCAAGGAGATTCCATTCCCCTATTCTTCATTACTTTCCTCTTCTTTTTACAAGGATCAAACCTATAACTCCCTTGATGCAGATTTTGATCCAAGACTTACCCTATGAACCCTAATTCTTTCTCCTCTAAGCCAAAATCACGATCAATCAAATATCTTCCTTACATCATCCACATGGATTCTCCTCCTAAAAAACCACAAGAATTGATACCTTACTTAATGACTATAGAGTATTAAAGTTTGCAATAAGGAACTTAATGCCATGTTTTTTCAAAAAATTCCATGCCTCAAATGAAGTACCATACAAATTCCATCTTAATATGGAAGAAAAATACTTACCAACTATCACACTATCCTTTGAATGGGTATTCAAATCCAGCTAGGAGGAAAACACCTCATACACCAATCTATATAATGGTATTGTCTTTGATAGACATCAAATTTTTCATTATTGTTCATAAAATTGTTATAACTATCTATTCTAGGCGTTTTGGATATGTTTATAAAAAATTATGTTTGATGGTTTCAAAAATAACAAACAAGCATTATTTATTATAGCTTATGTTAGGTATAAATTTATAACATACCAAAGAATCAAAATGAAAATTGGGAACAAATAGAAAGCGACCTAGTCTTATGCCTTAGAGATTGAGTCTACATAGATGAGAGGAGGATTGGTATTTGAAGGAACTTTTGTGCCTGATGCTTGTTCTCTTGGTTTCAAGCTTGACCAACTACTCCCATATATGGCAAGAGCTTGACCAATTGATTTCATATCTAATGGGAGCTAGACTAACTACTTCCATATCTCACAGGAGATTGACCAAGGCCTCATCTTCTTTTCTAAGTAGACCAGTTTATCTATTGTAGTTTTTTGTTGCATTTTCAAGATGTCTACGATGGCATTCTATTGAATATTCGTCTCCTTTGTCACTTAGGTACTGATTGATTTAGAGTGCCAATGTATATCAACCTAACTGAAATATTTGGTATCCTTGCTCCCAATGAATCTAATATTTGATATCAATTTCATTAATTTAGTGTCAGTAGCCTTGAATGATGTGTTGGCTTGTTCTTGATAACTATTTGTTCAATTATTTCAACCTTAGCCTTGATTTTTGTAGGGAATCTCAGTGGTAGTGAATTGTAGCCTCTTTTCCTTCCTTCTTTGTTGTAGCTAGTTGCTTGGAGGAGGAACCATTGCTAACATTTTGTAGCTTCTAGGCTTAACTCTACTCATTGTCCCAATTGAATTCTTTGTCTTGGGTGCCTTCCTATCCATACTTATTATTAGTTTTGTTCCCTCCCAAAAAAAATATGGAATTGGGACGGGTAAAAAATCTCACCTTCATAATCTTTAAATCTAATCTCCTAATGATCATTGTGAACCTCACACTTGGTGGTAAGGGTTTTCCTCCTTTTTCCAACAAAGCGAGTCCATTTGCTTAATTCTATGCACGTATGACATTGGAAGCAAATTCCCCACCTTGTTCTTGCTCAAAACCTTGACCACCTTATAGTGAGGTTTTTGAAGTCCTAGGAACTAAGTTACTCAAGTTTGATCCACCTAAATCATTATCTATATTAACAATCAAAATAAACGTGCCACAAACCTTAGAGCTCCACAATATTCTTTCCATATAAAGTATTTATCACCAAACTAAAAAAGGAAGAAGCTAACAATCACCTTCAACTGTGAGTATTGAGTTACAATGATGATGATGAAAAGAGTGAACATTATACCAACATAGATCCATCTTAATTAAGGATCTAACATGAGTTGAGAGGAATCAAATTTCTTCATGTGTAAACTTTTTTATAGTGCAAAATACAATGTTATTTTCCATTGTTCAAATTGTATTTTTGAATGCTAAATAGGGTACATATATGACCAAATAAAACTTTTAACCATAAAAACTTATTTTTTCATGATATATACCTAATTTTTTTAAATGATATTATATATAATATATGACATTAAAATATTTACATAACATGTACATAGAGACATTTTATCACCTAAATTAAAATGTTTTTTATTATTAATGTTATTTAATTATATGTCAATATTAATTCGTATTAAAATATTTTATTGATAACCCACATTGAATATTTTCTTTTATATACAACATTAAAATATTTATTTTAACATTTTTTGTCTACATATAGATATATATGAAGTTAATATTGGCATAAATTAGTTAAGATACATCTTAAAATAGTTTATTTATATCTTTGATTGAATATTTTTGATAAGTATGAGATTTAAACATCTTACTAATACATTTTTTTACTTTTAATATATATATATGGACATATTTTTCCATTTAAAATACAATTTTTATTTTAATTTTAAAAAGAGAACGAAAAACAAATTTACAAATCCAGATCTTCCTCATAATACTCTATAAAATGAACCTCTCAACATAAATAAGCTTGCCATAAACTTAAAAATAAACCTCTTACATACCCTTAGTTTCCATCCTTGAGACTTATATAAAGTTGGGCCATGACAAACCTTACTAATTGCTAAACCTTCTCAAACAGGAAAATAAAAGGGAGTTGTTTTTAATGTCACTTTTTGGAGATTCCGGTGACGGAATCCGGTGGAAAAAATTGAGATTAAATCTTGATTTGTATTATTTAAAATGGTTTTTTAACTGCATATTTGGATTCAGAACTCTGAGAAACCCCTAGGACGCTTTAATTGTGCAAAAATTAGCTATGAAACTTGCGATTTCAATAAATTGCTGCCGGATTTTGACCAAAAACCCCACGGGAAAAACTTCCAAAAAATCTTTTTAAAAGTACCAAACATGCAAAACCAATAAAAAAAAATTGACTAAAAGGCAGTGAAATTTCGTCAAAATTGAGGGAGAATTGACGGAGAGTTAAAATATTTGGGTGACTAAAACTCTACCACCGACTACGTTAATTACTCTCCCTGACATCTTTGCCGTAACATTGTGTTTAGGACGGTTAAAATGTTCAAGTTTTATTCGGGTCAGAATTGTGTGAAGCAAAACGTTTTGTTTTGGAAACTTTTATTTTTGTCGGAATTTGGTAGAGCAAAAAATTAATATAATATCACATAGTTTTAAGTGGTTTATTTTAAACATTAAATTCAAATATTTTAAAAGCTTTTGAAATTCGAAATCGATATAAAGGTTGTACCGGATTTAAAACATAAAATAACAATAATCAACCATTAAATTTATGTCCAAACTTTTTATTTAAAACATGGAAAAAAAATAGTTTTGAAAAGTATTTTATCTTCTGCCGTGTTGGATTTTAAGTGTATAGCTACTCTCTTTCATATTATTGGTATCCAGATTTTTCAATGGTAGGTAGGTCTTGAATTTTGAAATATCTTCAGTTTTGAAAAATTGATTGCTTTGGTGACCAGGCCAGCGAAGTTGACTTTGAAGTTCTGTTGAGGTGGCGTCATTATCTATAGGGAAAAACCCCACGAGCATAACTTGCGGCGAAAGGGGCAGGTCTTTGTTTTGGAGGTTTGTGCCTCTCCGACCACTACAATAATTAGCACCTCCCGATTCACACTGAAAATGTTTTGAAATACTTTGAGATGGAGTTGAATATTTTTAATTGGAGACTTGGAAGTATGTGGATAACAATTTAGAATGCAGTTGTCTATAATGTGATTTTTTTAAAGTTTTTCTGGTAGGTTTTTCTGATCAAAATTCGGCAGTAATTTATTGGAATGGCAAATTTGATAGCTAGTTTCTGCATAATCAAAACGTCCCAGGGGTTTTTCAGGGTGTTGTGATTTTTTTGAAAGTTTTTCTGGTAGGTTTTTCTGATCAAAATTCGGCAGTAATTTATTGGAATGGCAAGTTTGATAGCTAGTTTATGCATAATCAAAACGTCCCAGGGGTTTTTCAGGGTGTTGAATCCAAATATACAGTTAAAAAACCATTTTAACTACAACAAATCAAGATTTAACTTCAATTTCTTCCGCGGGATTCCGTCACCAAAATCTCCAAAATATCACATTATAGACAACTCTATTTCGAATTGAGTTTAACATTTGTAAATTTATTAATAAATTTATTTTTAGTTTTATCCTTTTCTTTCTCACCAACTAATTATATGGTATTTTATAATGATTGCTTTCATTATATTGATAGTGTTTTTATATTGGAAATGGATAAACATACATTTCTTATCACTTTCCTTCTCACCAACTTATCTTAAGTTGGTGGCATTAATCATTTTCATTATATCGATACGTGTTTTTATATTTAAAATGAGAGGTTTTTTTTTTATAATGATATCTCTAAAATGTGGTCACACATGTTGAAAATATTATTGCCATTGTTCTTAAATTTCTTAAATGGAACGCTGTCATTATATATTATTGTAATTAATAAAAAAATATTTCTTTTACTAATATTTAACCAATAAAATATTAAGGTTTAATTGATTTAGGTAATTTAATTTTGTACTATTAATGATATATTAAGGTGGAGAAGTGGAGTTAGAGTATTAAAAAAAACCACTACTTATTTTTCACATTCTATTTGGGATAAGTAGTGACGACATTTATACAAACATAGGCATTCAAAGAAAATTGTTTCCATTCACATTCCTTTAAGATAGGTAATGATGGAGACATTTTGAAAATTGTCATCCCTTTAGTATTTAACTGTTTGGCTTCATAAGCTTGTTTTTCATAGGTTGCAACATTAACAACAAGGGTAGGGAAGATGAAAATCCATTGTTAAGTTTTTTTAGAGGTAATTATGTATGGATTAAATCAACCTATTATATCATTTCAATAGTTCCATGTATTGAAGATGATGATTTCTTTATTTATGGGATTAATTATTTGTTGGTTGTAGGTTGCATTATTCACCAAGCATTTATCTTAGATCATTTTAGGTGTATAATCTTATTGGTTTGAATTGTTGTGTGAAGATGTGAAAGAAAGCTCTTCATTTGGGAAAAAACATGTGGGATATGTAAATAAACTATAAAGAATAGAGTCGATAGGGTAAAATAAATTTGTTGTACTAAAAGCTCGACTTATTTCACAAAGACAAAAGGTTTGTATCTTTACTATTTTTAAAGGTTTGTAGCTTATTATATCGATAGTGTTTCTATATTGGAAATGGGTAAACATGTATTTCTTACCTTTTTCCTTCTCACCAACTTATTTTACGTTTTTAGCATTAATCATTTTCATTATATCGATAGGTGTTTGCATATTGGAAATGGGGTGTAAGATGAGATGTTCTTTTAATGATAACTCTAAAATGTGGTCACAGATGTTGAAAACATATTTTCCATTATTCTTAAATTTCTTAAATGGAAGGTTGTGATTATATTATATTGTCGTAATTAATAAAAGATTACTTCTTTTAGTAATATTTAACAAATAAAACATTAAGGTTTAGTTGATTCGACTAATTTAGTCTTGTAATTCCAATGATGCACCAGGCTTAATGGAGAAGTGCAATTTGAGCATTTTGAAAAAACCACCACTATCCTTTCACATTCCTTTGGATAGGTAGTGGCGAAGTTTATACAAACATAAAAATTCGAAGAAAATTGTATCCATTCACATTCCTCTAGGATAGTAATGATGGAGGCATTTCGAAAGTTGTCATCCTTTCAATATCTAATTGGTCGACTTCATAAGCTTGTTTGTCACAGGTTGAAACACTAAGAGCAAGGGTAGGGAAAATGAGAATCCATTGTTAAGTCTTCTAGAGGTAACTATGTATGGCTTAAACCAACATACTATTTCATTTAAATAGTCCCATGTATTGAAGATGATGGTTTCGTTATTTATGGGTTAATTATTTGTTGGTTGTAGGCTGCATCATTCACCAAGCATTTATCTTGGATCATTCTAGTTGTACAGTCTTACTGGTTTGAATTTTTGTGTGAAGAGGTGAAAGAAAGGTCTTCGTTTGGGCAAAAGCATGTGGGAGATGTAAATAACCTATAAAGAATAGAGTCACTAGGGAAAAATATACTTCTTGTACTTAAAGCTAAGTTTATTTCACAAAGACAAAATATTTGTATATTTACTGTTTTTACAATTATATGCACAAGAAGAGATTACTACGAGATGTGTTATCATCCTTGCTTTCCTTTTACTAATATGAGTCATATAAGCCTTGCTTTTCCTTGTACTAATATGATTCATATAAGCTTTAAGAACTAAGCTAATATCAATAAGCTTTAAGAACTAAGCTAATATTCATAATAACTCTACTTGTTTAAGTTGTTGAGTAGTCATTACTGAGAAAACTTAGATTAGCTCATACTATGTTTCATTACTCTGCATTATAGTTATAATGCATAAACGAATAAATATTATCTCCATTTATTCATATTAGATAAGACTAACCATAAGGTAAGTAAGGAACAATGAAACTGTTCTATTTCAGTAATTGTGTATACCTTGGATCCAATAATTATGGAGTTACTCTGTCATAGATTTTGTAATTGACATGAGGTTGTGTAAAAGGGATTTTTTGAGAGGAGGTCGTGTAAAAGGGTTTCTCGCAATTAGATAAAATTTTATTTTAAAATGTTAATATTGAATTTCCTCGTCATAATGTGTAAGCGAGTTAAAATCTTTTACAATTTAAAAGAGATACAAGTGTGATTAGGCACCTAAAATGACATGATAATATTTTATTATTTAATTTGGGTATACCAGAATTTCTTTAATAATATGATTTACCTCCCTTATGTGTGAATGGTGCCCAAGTGACCTAAAACTATATTAAATATTAAAAATAAATTAATATCTTAATCTATATAAATTAGAATATTGAGAATGTTTTTAATGAATGGTAAATCATGAATGGAGCCTGATTTTAATGAAGCATAAATCATGGGTTAAACATTAATTAGAAAAGGGAAATAAAAGTTTCAACCCATATAATATTAATAACATGTGTTTTTTTGCACCAATATTTAGAAACAAAATGCCAAAATTTAGTAACATTTTTATTTTTTTAAATATTACCTTCCTTTAACATTTAAGAAAAAAATTATATGCACAAATTTTTAGAAACAAGATACCAGAGTTAGTAATATTTTAAATTTTATTTTAAAATTTTCATTTCAGATTTATTTTGATATTTTTCTTTTACGCTTTAGAAATTTAAAATTTTTAAATTTTTTTTTGTTTTTTAAATGTGAATAAATATTTGCCACTTTTTCATTTTAAGAAATATATATTTTCAAAATAATTTCATCATTTCTGGCTTTTTGTATTTTTTTGGAAGGAAAATACAAGTGAGGGGTGACTTCATTTAATTGAGAAGATCATTTGTTTGCAGTTGAGTAACAATGTCACAATCGAAGATCACAATCACCCCAACCAATGGTAAAACCTTCCTCGGCCACACTTTCTTTGCGTTTTAATGGGTTTTTCTTTTTCATATCCATGAATAAATTGTTGAAGAGAAGTTGGGCGACATTAGAATATTTTGAAAAATGCAGCAATCAAAAGTTTTTAGCTGATTTTTTCCATTTTTGTGAAAAATTTGGGTGACATTAGATTATTTTGAAAATGCAACAGCCAAAATTTTGGGGCACACTTTTCTTTTCACTCATGATCAGGAATCCCTCTTAGAATTTAAGAAGCTTGTCACCAAGGATCCTCATAATTCCATGGCCTATTGGAGTGTTGAAGTCCCTTTATGCAACTCGACTGGTATTACCTGCAACCATTTCCATCCACGGAGAGTGGTCACTCTCGACCTCAGTTCCAAGGATATGGAAGGCTCTATTTCTTATCCCCTCATCAATTTGTCATATCTCCACGCACTTGATCTTTCTATCAATGTGTTTCACCCTCACATCCCAGTTCAATTGGGACATCTCTTTCATTTGAAGAAGCTCAGTTTGTTAGGAAATGATTTGGATCGATCTGGAGTGATCGATTGGCAGGATGGGCTGACGGTGCTTAGGAGAACTGCGGGAGTAAAACACTGCTTAACCTATTCGTCAGTTGAATGGCTGTAGTCCATAGGTTCCTTTGGCCTCAGTCATCCAATGGATTTCAGGCTGGAAAGAGATCGACCATTAACCACTTGGACGGACCCGAAATCCTATAGATTGAGGAGCTCTAATCTTGTTTGGATCCTGAATTTTGCTATCCATCGTGCTAGTGTTACGGTTGAAATCATGGTTGACCGTTGGATAAATAGGCCTTGATCGATGGTGCTGATTCTCCGAGTAACTCTTTGGGTCAGAGGATTTGTTGTTCGTTAGATGGAAAGTTTGTTCTGACGGTGGGGATTGTGCGTTCAGGATGGGCTTGGGGAAGTGGACCAGAGAACATTTTGGTGCAATTTGGTTATATTTGAAGTCCGGAGGTTCTGTTGGACTGTGCTTAACTTGTTCGCCAGTTGAATGGACGCAGTCCGCAGGTTCTTTGGCCTCAGTCATCCAATGGATTTCGGGTCGGAAAGAGCTCGACCTTTAACTACTTGGATGGAACCGAAATCCTATAGATTGAGATGCTCTAGTATTTTTCGGATCCAAATTTGTGTTATTCATCATGCTAGTGTCTGGGCCGAAATCATGGTGGACTGTTGGATTAAATAGACTTTGATCGATGGTGCCAATTCTCCACGCAGCTCTTTGGATTGTAGGATTTGTGGATCGTCGCATGGGAAGTTCGTCTAGATGGTGGGGATTGCGTGTTCAAGTTCGGGCTTGGGGAGCAGACCGGAGAAGAATGATTGGCACAATTTTGGTATTTTTTGAAGTCCGATGGTCTTCGCCGTTTATATGTTGTAGTGTTGATGTAACCCCATGAGTATTGTAACCTCGTGAGATATTGTTTATCTTGGGTTTTGTTAACCCTGTTAATGGTAATCAGCAACGGGCTTGTCTTTGCACTGGTAAAGACATGTATCATATGTATTACACTTTCAAGGTTAATACAAGGTTCTACTCTTGCTTGACCAAAAAAAAAGAAGCTCAGTTTGTTCGACAATCATTTAAAAGGAGAGATACCATATCAACTCAGTAGCTGAAGAAGTCTAACATTCTTAGAGTTCTTGTTCAACATTTTGAATGGAAATAACCCCATGGAGCATCAAAATGTCATCTAGAATATTTAATTATTTATATAAATCACTAGAATAACAAAATAACAACTTCAATCTACTCAGTGATGTCTATTTTTTCCATAATGTAACTTTTTTCTCTTTGTATATGATAGGAGTCATAGTGGGTGTTTTTCATTATTATATTTTCTATGGTAGGCCAATTAAAAAACAAACAATATTGTTACACTATTTTGGAATCACATGGGTCTTTATCTATTGGATATTGCATTAGAGAAATTTGGATCTTGAATTTAGTGGTAAATATATATTCCATGTTATTAAAAAATATCATATTTAAAATAATTAATTTATCACTTCCACCAATTATTAACCCATTTCTCTTTTAAAAAAATATTTGCATCAATAAAAAAAATGTTAAACATTACTACATATCAAATATCAAAGTAACAACTTACATTACATTATAAAATGTCTAATATGTCATATAACTTACATTATAATATAACATAGACATATAACTTACATTATAATATAACATCTCTAATATGTTATACAACGTGCCACAATTATTGAGATATGATATGATGGCGTTCCATGCATGCGCCAATGAAGTACTGCCAATGCCATCATGCTATTTATATCTTTGATTGAAGTGGTTAAATATTAGGATGGAAGACCAAAAAACAAATTACAATTGAAATGACTTTGGAAAATTATAAAAATTTTAATTTTTCCATATTCACTTCCTCATTATATAAGGTCGGCCTGAGACTTGTGTGAAGTTTTGAACTAATTTTTGGACCTATTCGGCTATGTATATGTATGTAACATTTGATTTCTTTTTAAAATAACAAGGTACACTTTTTTCTTTCTAGAAATAAAAGAGGTTAACATCCAACCATGTGTACCAATGACTAACAAGAAAATATTGTTGTTGTAGAAATAATTGACCTACATCTATAATTCAGATGGATCCTAAAGAGTTATACACAGACGACATAACCTTAATACCAAAAGCAAAAAATATTTGATGTGATATAAAAACTAACATGTGGTGAAATTGTGATATTTTATTATTTAAACATGTCATTTATACAATTATGTGTATTTTGTTTTTTGAATTATTTATATTAATGTTTGTGCTTAATTATTTTATATGTTTTTTTATTTATGTTATTAGAAATAAGACTATATATATTAATATATATGTTAATGTATTTTATATATTTTAATATTTATGTTATTAGAAATAAGACTATATATAATTAAGCTTATAATTTATATTTTTTAATTTAATGGTTACTATTACTTATTATATACTAAAAATTATTATATTTAATAATAAATATATAATATGATTCAAAATAATATGTAAGAAAAATATATAATAAAACATTAGTAATAGTTTGTAATAAAGCTTAATAACCTTTGTGAACATAAGTTTTCAATTGAATAAATTTATATATAACATTATTTTCGTGCATATTTTATATTAAAAAAAAAAATATTATTAAGCAAATGTTTTAATTTTATAATAAATTTTATTAGTGACTAATTTTGTTCTCATTATTTAGGAATTTATATGATGATTTTGTTATTATATTTAGGAATTTTATACATAAATTTAAAATGGTATACTAAATTTAGATTACCAAATTTTATTAAATCGTGTGTTCATAAATTAGTTTAAAATAATAATATATAGAGTTATTTTGAGTAAAGTGACATATATTTTAGTAAATTTGATAAAAGTAAAATAATTAAAATTAATATATTAAAAAATGTCTATATGGCATTATTTTATTAATTTCTCAATTTTTCTTAGGTGGCTATTTTTGAGTTGAAATTTCCTCTAATTAGAAAAGTAATTGACATGAGGTTGGGTAAAAGGGATTTCTTGTTGAGAATTCTTAGTAGTCATAAACTTATGGCCAACTTCATATTCTTATTATTCCTTTGGGTCATGGGAAGAGGTGACCAAAGGTTCCTTCCTTGTGTGGGTGTGAATTTATTTTGGAATAATGCTATCTGCGATGAGTGTTGGTTTGATAGTCATATATGTAAATTAAAATTTGTTCGGATTTTTTGATAGAGAATTTTTATATATGATGACATCGTTATTTTTTTGGATGGATGTTATCAATTTCACTTAAATTTCTTTACAAATAATGCTATCAATTTTAATTGGGATATCTTCTTTAATGATATTTAGAAATTGTGATATATTTCACTATGCAATTGAAATTAGTAAAATGAATCTATAAAGGGGGTCATAAATAGAAAGAAAAATACACTCTACACAAGAAGTCAAATGCAGATGTAAATGGGTATGTAACCATGGACGAAAAATTAGGAGTAGAATTGGATGTTAAATTAGGCATTAAAATAAGATGAAAACTGGACAACAAAAGTGTTTTAAACTAGAAGTAAAAAAAAGGTGCAACAATAGACACAAAGAAGGGAACAAAACATGGCATACAAAAGGATACCAAGTTGGGGACAAACAAAGATTAAAAAATGGACACCAATCTAGATGCAAAAAAAGGACATACAACTAGATGTAAAATGAGATGCAAAAGGGGATGCCAGGTTGGGTGCTAAAAAGAAGCAAAAAAAGATGCAAATTAAGATTCCAAATGATGATACAAAGAATGGTATAAATTTGGAATGAAAACTTAGGTGCAAAAAAAGGGGGAAAAAGATGAAAGAAAAGACATAAAACAAGATGAACAATGAGGCTAAAAAATGGGTGAAACCAAGGACGCCAAAAATGATGCATAATCAAATGTTTATTTAGACTAAAACTTAGATACAAAATGAGCTAAAAAAGGATGAAAAATTGGATGTCGAAAATGATGTAAAATTAGACACCAAAAAGGATGCAAAATTGGATGAAAAACTAGACGAAAGAATGGTGCAACATTGGACACTTAAGTAGACACAAAAAAAAGGGTGCAAAAATGGGCATAAAAATAGCTCAAAATTGGATGCCAATTGAGATGCAATGGTGGATGCAAAAATTGATGCAAAACTTGGTGTAAAAACAATTGCAAAAGTGGACGTAAAAAATGGTTGAAAATTAAAGGTAACATTAGACACAAAATGGGATGCAAAGGTGGACACAACACATGACTTAACATAGGATGCAAATACAAATGCAAAATTGGATGCTTAAAAAGGTTTAAAATTAGATGCAATAAATTATGTTTAAAATGATGCAAAATTAGATGTAACAAATGATGCAAAATATGGTGCAATATGGGGTTTGAAAAAGGGAGGCAAATCAAACACAAAAGTGGATGTAAAAAATGGTCCAAAAAAACATGCAAAAATGGACACAAAAATGGATGCAAAATTGGTACTAAATCAAATTCAACATATGGTGCAAAGATAGGCACTAAAGCAGGTGCAAAACTAGATGCAAAAATTGGTGTAAAATTAGAAACAAAAACTAGTGCAAGACAAGATGAAAACCCTAATGTAAGACTAGATGCAAAAAAAAGTGTTAAATTAAATGCAAAAGATAGTGTGCAAATGATGGTGCAAAAATGGAAGCAAAGAATGGCACAAAATAGGAAGCGAAAAATAATGAAAAATAGATGCAAAAAATGGCACAAATCTAGAAGCAAAACCTATCATAAAATCAAATTCAAACCATGGTGCAAAATTTGACACAAAAAATGATGCATAATTTGGTGTAAAATTAGATGCAAAAACTAGTGCAAGACAAGATGAAAAACCTAATGTAAAACTAGATGCAAAAATTGACACAAAATGGATGCAAAAAAAGGTGTTAAATTGAATGCAAAAGATAGTGTAAACCTCATGCAAATGATGGTGCAAAAATGGAAGCGAAGAATGGCACAAAATAGGATGCAAAAAATAATGAAAAATAGATGGAAAAATTGGCACAAATCTAGAAGAAAAACCTATCATAAAATCAGATGCAAATCTTGGTGCAAAATTTTGACACAAAAAATGATGCATAATTTGGTGTTAAAAAGGTTACAAAATCTAACATGAAAAAGGATGCAAAATCAGGCACAGAAAATGACGCTTTAAAAAATGTATAATAGAGGTAGATCTAGCGCCAGGTTGCTCATCCCAATTGTAAAAAAAAATCACTAAAATTTGGCTCTAAATCTGGCGCAAATTTCCTGTTTCGTTGTAGTGTCTCTACCAAGTTAATTCCCTCTAGCTCATTATATAACCCTTCAAAATGTCTAATGCCTAAATCTTCTAACTCATCAAACCCCCTTGTCAAATTCCTACTATATCCTAGAGTTTCCATATTGTGTTAATACTTTTAGGATGACATGCATAGGAATGAAAAAAAATTGTATTACAATCCTCGATAACTCTATCCACGTGGCTCTACTCTTCATGCACCACTAAAATTCTTGATCTAGAAAATGTTTAGTTCTTCAAGCTTCATAAAGTTTTAAATTCTAGACCTAATCTTCTCCTACACAATCCACTATTACTCAAGTTCCCGTCACCCGTTTTACCTTTTAAAGGGTCAGATAAAATTGTTCCTCAACCAAAAGCTCCAAATTCAAATCACATCACACCTTAATGCTTTATACTAACTGAACAAACTCCTTTTAGGACCACCCTAGGTTAAATTTGAAAGGAGAACCTAGCTTTGTCACATCCTATTTGATCTCCAAAAGGATTAAAAAATAGTCAGCGTATATATTAACATCCATCCATGACTAAATCTATGGAATCACCAACAAGACCAAATTATGCACAACAAAACTATCCAAATGCTTATGTATTCCCTCACCTCCCTACCTATTGTTGCTCCAAGTTGATGAAAGTTTTAAAGGTTCCATTAAACCTTGAACTTCAAATATGCATGCAAAGAAATCCACATGATGGTCCTCCCCAGCATTATCCCCTCAAATTTCTCCTGTATTCAAAGTAAAATTTCAATCACCCCATGCAATAAGGTTCTCCACCTTAAAAACTAATACACAAAAACCCTTCACTCATCATACAGACTGTAAACATTTACAACTATAAAAACATGCCCCAAGCTTTTGCTAAATACTTATATACAAAAACCTAAGACAAAATAGTAGGAATTAATTATAAGATTTTTTGGTCCCAACTAGTAATCAAGCCCTTTGAAAGTTTGATAAAATCAAATCCATTAAAATCCAAAGAATGTATCTTCTTCACAATTGGGCCCCCCTTAACCATAGAGTCCTAAAGCGAGATAATATATAGCTTGTTTAGATCAACAATGTCTCTATCTTAGCAGACCCCCACCCCACAAATATTAAGGGAGAGAACTTCCATGGTCAAACAATAGAGGGGACAAAACTTGCTCGAAGGACCCATGTTATTAATTGTCGATGACCTTAATTAATTTTCAAAACAACCTTTTCATATTCCTTCTTAAGGGTTGACTTCCTACCCACAATATTATGACCCATCTCCTTCAATGCATTTGTCCCCAACCCCCTTGACTATGAGGAATCCATATTTCAGGGTCTTAATAAATAATGCAATGCCACCTAGCCCCCTCAAGGTATTTTAGGGGAACAAGGTATCTAACACTAACCTCTAAGGTTATTTTATGGAGATGGATTTATCAAAATTCCTCTTTCATCAACCACCTTAAAACACTTATGAGATTACCATCATCTTCTACCCATTGAGAGCTTTCTAGAGAGATAAATTTCATTCAAATTTGAGTTTTGGACACAAAGTTATGCCCATTTGAATATTGACCTTCTTGGCACCATTCCAACATCTACACCATTACCACATAGTAATCTTTTTCCACTAGGACAACATCGCACAATGCTACACAAGTAACACGTAATTGACACATGGAAGTCCCTGCCCACATGTCACCATTGCATAGGGCCACGTGCTCACTGGACATGTTAGCATAACACTCACCTCTAGATTTAGGAATTCTATAAATCCCCATTATAATGATTTTTTGGATATCTAGTCTTCTTTAATCATCGAGAAATTTCAAAATTTTTGAATCCATCTAAATCCGCGAGCTTGGTCAACTACGTTAGCATCTAGATTTTTGGGAAAATCTAAAAGTCCCACTTAAATACAAATTCTAGATTTCTAGATATTTTCGATTAAGGACTTCTACCATCCACATTACTTCCTTAGGACTACAACCTAACCTCCACCTCAATGTCACTGAACCACTTGTATCCTCGTCAACACCCACCACGTCATCCTAAGGAAAACTCATGCAGGGAAAACTCCTTCTTATTAGGTATTTATGTTTTTATCTATTATGAATTCATTTGAATCAATATGGATGCAGAAAAAACCCCAAAGGCCCTATTTTACAAAACTCTACATTTTCATATTTCCATGTCACCTGTGATGATAAGAGACACGTCAAACACAACATTAACTCTTCTAAACCACCACACCACATCATCTTCCCACATTGACATGTCATGCCATGATCCAGGTGGATTTTGGTGGCCACCCACCTATCCCATTTGGACCCCCACAACTGTCTCTTTTAGTTTTTCAGTTTCCGTAATTGTAGCACAATTTACTATTTTTAGCAGTTTTTTGGGTCCTGAACTTCCGACACTGTTTTGAGGCCCTAAACGATGTTTTTTGGAAAATCTAGGAGCCACATGGGTTCATGGCCCAATGTTGCTCTTCCCAAAGTTGTAGTGCTCAGATAGATCTTTCTAACGAGCTATTGTACACATCAAATGAAGATTGGGTGCCAAAGTTACAACCCCGGGAAGTTGATGTACCAACTTACCCAAAACGGGGCCCACAATTTGGTGTTTCCTCTTCTAGGGTTAGGTTTTGGGATGTTAATGGTTTTCCATTGTTTCTCAACAATAAATAGGCCTTCGAGCCTCATTGTAACACAGCTCAGAGGCATGTAGCCGCCACATCTCGTCTCAAAGATAAGCTACCATCGCCCTAGCTGGTTTATTTCCATTTCTGTTTGTAAGCATATTTCAGTATTTGACATTAATGAAATGAAGTATCATTTCCGCTGCATCTTTGTGTATATGGTTATCTTCGTATTTTGTTGCGTTCATGTTTAAATAAGGATCAATGGTGACAGAGTGGTCTGTTTTTCTCTGTTTTTCTTTGCATGTCCCCAACGAGGTCGAGATATAAGGAGTTAGGGCTTGAACTAGTCGAACCTTTGCAAGACCAGCCTCGCAAATCTCGACAGCCTCCCATGGCGAATGAGAAGAAAGACGAGGGGGCAGGAGATCCTATTAAAATCTTGCTCGAAGAAGCCCTCGAGCGATAAAGGAACGTGATGATGGACAGCTTTGCCCAGATCCTTCAACGACTACCTAGAGGCGATGCATCGACTTCCAACAGCTACTTTGGAAACGCCACACCATTTAAGGTACACGTTAATTTTGAAATCCCCATCTTCAAGGGTTAAATAACACAGATGTCGTAGATAAATGGTTAAATCTGCTAGATGGGTATTTTTCTGTTCTTGAATTTTCGAGTCAAGAAAAGGTTGTTTTCACTCTTCTCAAAGCAGCCCCCCATGTCAAGGACTAGTGGGAAACCTACTGCGAGTAGAAGAATGAAAGTATGGGCTCACTATTTTCAGCCGCACCCACTTGGGATTCATTCCGGGATGTCGTCAAGGAGCAATACTACCTTGTCAAAAGCTATGAGGACAAATACATCAAATGGACCACACTACGGCAGGGAAGGGACCAAGATGTGTTGGAGTTCATAAACATTTTTCTCAGAGATAAGCTACCATCACCCTAGTTGGTTTATTTCCATTTCTATTTGTAAGCATATTTAAGTATTTTACATTAATGAAATGAAGTATTATTTCCGCTGCATCTTTGTGTATATGGTTATCTCTATATTTTGTTGCGTTCCTGTTTAAATCCAGATCATGCCATCATTCCATGTCACCCAAAACCTACTCTTCCTACCACATCAACGTGACATGTTAGCATGCCACATTAGCACTCATCTACATGTAGGGTCTAGGAGTGCTCATGTGGACTTTAGTAACCCCCATTTGATTTGCTACAGTGGAATATGGATATAGGTTTTGTAATAAATACCTATTTATAATGTTTTCGAATGTCTAGATTTTTGGTCCTCTATAGAATTTGGTGTTAGTTTCGACCATTTGATATATCTTGGTTCCTATATGTTGCACTAAAAAAAATCTAGATACCATCCTCTTTGCCCAGTCTAATTGATGAATCACCTAGCCATTAGCCCACTAGGAAATATAAATAGGGGTCTTTGATGACCTAATTTGATTCACTTAATGGACCACTGAGAGACTTGAGAATGCCTCCAATTACTTAAGGTCAGTTTAGTTAATAGACCTAAGCACTTAAGCCTCCCTTATGGCTAAGTTTTTAATCATGGAACCTACAAGCCCATGTGACCAAGAGTTGAGGCTAAAATCCCCCAACCCCAAATTTTAAACTTAATCCTAATTTTTTTCCAAGGAAAAATAAGTTTCCAAAAGAGAGTTTCTCAACCTCTCTTGAGGATTGAAAATGAATATAATGAGGTAGAGAATTGCACATAATACTTTTAAAGATATGTTTCTTTACTAGCCTACAAAAGTGTCCAAAAAGGGAATAGAGATGGACAATGACCAAATCCACAACTTCACCTAACTCAAATGAGATTCTCTCACTCCTTTGGGCTACAACCTTTAAAATTCAAACTCTAAAACATACAAATAGAGAGGCCAACAATCTAGCTTATCTCTTGACAAAACAAGGTCCCTAGGACTCAACGAAAGATCTATAAGCTATATTCCATAACAACCCCAAACAAGGAATTATCCACCCTTTCCAAGGTCTCCAATCAATGAAAGATTCCTAGTCTTCTCATTTCAATTCGAGGATACAACGTAAATATTCAATCCTACAACTAACCTAATCATGGACAAGCACACTAACAAAATACGAGGGTCCTTAGGTTCAATTTTTCTCATGCATCTCACTTCACAAAACCATAGGTAACTTACTTTAAGAAATACCCTATGTTTACAATGTTCCTTTTTGAAAGAGATATAAGCTAAAAATCAGACACAAATACTCAGCTACCTACACCACACCTCAACCACTTGCTTACATGAGAATATAGGATCCCCCTCTTAGGCTGCATGGTTAATTTCAAACTCTCTAGAATGGGTATGTATTCCATACCTCTGGATTAGTTTAGTACCCTTCCCAATTCCTTCCCATATATGCTGGTTATTTGTAGTACAACTACCAAATAAAAAATATGGACATTAATTTAAGAAAGATATGAAACTTCCTATACCCCCCTTACAACTTCCTCTCAAGAATTGGGATCCATATTGGTTGCACTCTTCCTCATATTTTACCAATATATTCAATAAAATGGATGTTACATCAAATAAAGTTTGTCAATATAACCATGTTAACCATTTCCAACATTATAAGCCTTAATTACAATTACAAAATATTGGGTTTAAAAAGGGTTTTTGCAGATAAGCCCCCTTTGATATGGGATGAGGAAGCCTCTGAGAAGTCACTTCTCTTTGAGATTAATTATACAAAGGAATTATCGATGTCCCTCAACAAGTCAAGAGTATTGATTAAACCATCCACTAAGGCCTAGCTTGCCAAAAGCCTCTCAAGAGCTGGGGAGGCTGGTAAGTTACCCCCAACACCAATTATGACTTAAATGAGGGATCCCAAATACCAAATGATCGCTCTAATCCTTCAAAAGAATAATATTGAACCAAATTACATTTAGATCAAGAATTTTTACTCAATTGAACACTCAAGGATGTCACCCTTCCTACTAACTTAGGAGATAATCACCTTAGAGAAAACTAATGTTGGTCACCCATTTTCGAAACCCCTTTCTCTTGACTCAAAATCCCAATTTACATGTCATTTGAGTTTTCAATTAACATGAAGGAGAAATCGCCTACATAATTATGTTCTAGGATCACAACCAAACCTTTGATTAGCACCTAATAGAAGAAGAAGAATTTTTATCAGTTGTGTCAAACTAATTCTAATACAAAGATGGTAATCATTCCCAATCTATTAACTGATTACACCCTTGCCCCTTACTAGAATCACTGTTCTTTCTCCAAATCTTCCTTATCAACTTCTTCTCGTATTCCTTGAAAAAATGCCCCAATTATAATATCGTGCACACCAAATGGCTTGTTTTGATATTCCAACAATTGAGGATGGAATTTTCCTTCCTAGACAAGACCAATATATTTATATAAACCTTTCCCCACATCCAATTCCACCAAAAAACAAGCAACAATATGGGAATCCAACTGTAAAAACCTATCATCTCCCAATAAAATTTTACTTATAAAATTCCCAATTGTAGAAATAACAGACATAGACCAAAATTTTACTAGGAGAGTGGGTAGTTTAATCCATACAATGAAACTACTACAAAACTTGTCCTTCGATCAAATCAGAGAGATTAGGGATTCAAGGACAATGTTCCTTTCGAGTGTCAAACTCACCTCATTTTCAGATCAAAATATAAAACCTAACCACCCCCTTGAGAGATTATGAATGGTAGGGCCATAACCCAGAAGGGAAACCAACTCTCTAAAACCCATCTCCTAAGCTACTCCATTTTGACCCTTCTGTTAAGAAACTTCCTACTAAATTCTTATTTACTATGTATAGAACCTAATCTACTTGAAGGTATTCTCCAATTACCAAGGAGATTTCCCTCCCCCTATGCTTCATTACTTTCCTCTTATTTTTACAAGGATCAAGCCTATAACTCCCTTGATGCAGAGTTTGATCGAGAACTTCCCCTATGAACCCTAATCCTTTCTCCTCTAAGCCGAAATCGTGAACAATCAAATCTCTTCCTTACACCATCCACATGGATTCTCCTCCTGATAAACCACAAGAATCGATACCTTACCTAATGACTGTAGAGTAGTAAAGTTTGCAACAAGGAACTTAATGCCATCTTTTTTCAAAAAATTCCACACCTCAAATGAAGTACCATACAAATCTGTTAAAATTGGCAACTAGGGCCAAACTCCATGTGGGTCATCTTATTAATGACAACTGATATTTTTCTTGGACTCCTCTCATCAAGAGGTGTAGGATTGATCTAAAGATCATCCAATTTTGATAAGCATTCATGGAGATATGATTTTATTTGTGTTATGGGACAATTCGTCAAGGTCGGCCAACAACTAATATGCCCCCTCTTGTGCTCCATGATTTACTATAAAAGGAAGAGGTCTTCAAGTCATTTACACACTCACTTGTCCTAAAGATCTCTCTCCACTCGTTTGGGTTTAGTGGCTAGAGAGGTCAAGAGGGAGAATCCCTAAACACAGTGAAGAAAGGGTTCTATGTGCCCTAGACACAGTTGAACAACACAACCCTAGCTGCAGCCAAAGGAAGCTCAAATACGCAGCCGAAAGGAGCCCTAACAGCTGTCTAAAGGAGGCTTAAGCCAAAAGGAGCCCTAACAATTTTCTAAATGAGGCACTAATACGCAGCAAAGAAGGAGCCTTATACGCAGCCAAGTGGAGGCCCTAATCGATAGAAAAGAAGGGAGATCTACCCACTGTTTAGGGGAACTTATACATGCAGCAAGGAAACCCTAATCCATAGACATGAGGAAGCCTTAAAGGAGCCTTAGCTGCATATCTAAGGAAGGGTTAAATGTGCCCTAGACGCAATCTATACATGGCTAAACGCAGACCTAAATTCAGTCAGCTTAACACTATTCTAGGCCGCATTTGTGGACGGTTTTATGTGCCCTAAGACTGTTGTGAGAAGGGATTTGAATGGTTCCTTATATGCAGTCTCATGACTACCCTAGCCATAGGAAATGAGAAGGTTACAACAGTTCATTAGTGGGACGATTTGGGAGGTCTACTATATCAGGGAGGATTGTTATGATGCAACGTGGAGGGCAACAACTCATTGGAGGACAACCACAATCATTAAGAGCAATTCTGGGCCAGCTTAGATGGGCTGTTCGGGACTGTGGTCAGTACCTTAATCAATCCCTGAATTGAATCATTATAAGATGTTCGAGAGTTGACATTTCTATAGACTAAATGTTGTTGCGTTAATAATGATTGGACACCATGTGTGATACGTTTGTTGCTATGTGACAGGCTGCAGGTCATAGCACCATAGCAAGAGTTGTTATGGGCAGTGTATCAAGGTGTGCAACACAAGTGTATCAAGGTGCAACACAAGTGTATCAAGGTAAATCATAAGTGTATCAAGATGCAACACAAGGGGATGCAGCATGATAGGCACAGTAAGGTACAGTTTGAAGATGCAGCAAAAGGAGGTGAAACATGATGATATGGTGCAACAACATGATGTGTGCAGCATGAAGATGAAGAGCAACATGAAGATGAAAAGCAACAAGATGGGTACAACATGATGAGGTACAACTCAACAATGATGCAGCATGGTGCAACTTTGTGATGGACATGGTATGATGGTGTAGCATGGTGCAACACTGTCATAGGGTCATGGAATCACATGAGTCCATATCAGTTACCTCATGAGACATCTTCTTAGAGAATATCTATGTTCTTATCTTGTCAAGTCAAAATGTTGACTTCTAATGTATATGTACTCTCTCTCTCTCTCTCTCTCTCTAACTATTGAAGAACATATAAGAAGAATTGATCACGGGTTTCCCCACATTGGGGTTTGTCCCTAGATAGTGCCACATCTTGTGTCCTTGTCTTGGCTTTACTTCTGCAATTTATGTTTATGTTCTATTTGCAGTTTACTTTAATGCTGATGTGATTGCTAATCTGGAAGAGATATTGAGCTAACTGTGAAAATTGAAATAAATTCCTCTAAGAATAGAACATGCCTAAAATTAACATGGTATAAGAGCTGATGTGAAGACAAATCCCAAGCAAGAGTGAAAGAGCAATCACCGAAGATAGTTGGGAAAGGAAAAAAGGATCAATGGATTCCTCATCACTCTTCTATTTCACCAAGGGTGAAGTTGAAGCAGAGAATATTATCAGAATGGCGCAGTGAAAGTTTCTGATGGCCTACCTAAAGATCACTTCAATGGGAAAACCAAATCTAAGGGTGGAAGGAAAGGAAGATCCCTTGGTTGAAATAAGTTCAACCATTATGCAAAGGAGTGTCCGACTAGTAGGGACACATCACTTGATGATGATAACAATCATTCCAGGGACATCTTCAATGATCAGAGGAATGATAGGTAATGCAGGTCATCAAGGATACAACCGACTCTTCAGAGAAAGCAAGGAACCCTAGAAGGCACTCCATCGGATAGAAGGGTGCTCACTCTCTAATTTGGTAGAGATGGAAACATTCGTGGGATTATACTTGGATCTGATGCCACCTATCCTGGAAAGGGTGTTACCCCTCAATTGAATGAGGGTAACTCGATTCTTTTACAGAATCTCTTTTATGTACCTGATCGCAAGAAGAACCTGGTGTCCATTTTGGCAATGGAATTCAAAGGTTTCAGGGTGGCATTCATTGATGGAAAGGTACGTGTTTGAAAATGGTTTTTTCAAAGATTCTTTTACTCATGGGTTCAGGGTTGGAAATTTGTGTGAATTTGCAGGATGGTCCATTGGGGATCATGACATATCTCATCTATAACACCTGAAATCTACTTTATGAGGCCCTAACTGATGTGAGTCAGATGGTGACTTGGATACCTAAATTCAAGAAGAGCATGAAGGCACATGTCTGAGATGTACCGAAGGCAAATCTTACAAGGGGACCATTCGCCTCATGTAGTAGGTCCATAGGTTTGGAACAACCCAAGGGGATTCAGATTCATGATTTGGAATCTCATGTATACAGGTGGAAGAAAGCCATTTATGGCTTGAAGTAAAACACCCCGAGCCTAATATGAGAGGATTGATAACTGTCTGATGAAGCTGAGATTAACTAAAAGTGAAGCCGATGCAAACCATTGTTTGAAGGTTGTGGATGATAGACCTCTCGTACCGGCACCTTCTGAGAAATGACCTATTTATGATAGGTGCAGACCCTCTCACTTGCAGAAGTAAAAGGGAGTTGGATTCCAGATATGGAATGGGAAACTGAAAAATTGTGACTACCTCGAGGATCTTAACTTTCAGAAGTTATATGGTGGTGATGCCACACCAGATCTGGTAAATGCCTCTGAGTTTCATAAACTCATTTGCATTGACGTTCTTGGTGAACTTTTTTCCGTATATATGCATTACAGTTAGCATGGTGAGATCATATTTGGTTGAGACTCACTAGATTGGTGCCAAGAATATTCTGAGATATCTTCAGGGCACAATCTCTCATGGATTGAGATACACTGCTAGAAATATGAAGCTGCACGATTATTCAAATGTTGACTGGGCAGGTAGTTTGGAGGATTGCTAGAGCACTTCTCAGTGTTGATTCTCTCTGTATTCTAATTCGGTATCATGGATGAGCAGGAAGCAGAAGTCAGTTGCTATAAGCACCTTTGAGACCGAATACATAGCTACAAGTATGATCTCGTGTGAAGCTGCGTAGTTATGGAAGCTCATCAGTGAGTTGTTTGTACACATGATGAAGACCACTGTGATTCTTTGTGACAACCAAAGGGGATTTGATTATTGAGGAATCACGTATTCAATGATTGCTCCAGTAGATAGAAATCAAATTCTACCTTATCTGGGATATGGTAAGTCAATGACCGAGGAGGCTCCATCACATTGAAGCTGATGTACAGGTTGCAGACACTTTGTCAAAGCCACGGGGAAAGGTCAAATCTGTGATTTTCCCGAATGACTTGGAGTCGTTGAGAGACCTTCGTATAAGGGAACTACATGTTGCATGCATTTAGCTCTGGGAGCTCAAGGGGCTTGGAGTACTTACTGGAGCGACATACGACCACAGGGCGACTCACCCTCCCCTGGTGGTGCGCTATGTATAGGATGACAAGTTCAACCTTTCCCTGTGATACCTCGTGGCGACTATGGAAGATGATGATTAGTTCTCCTATGGGCTAGGATGATTAGTTCTCCGTGAAAACTATGGAACAGGATGATTAGTTCTCCTGTGGGTCGGGATGATTAGTTCTCCCATGGTCATTGTGCAACAGGATGATTAGTTCTCCTGTGGATCGGGATGATTAGTTCTCCCATGGCAATTGCGCAACAGGATGATTAGTTCTCCTATGGCGACTTTGGGACAGGATGATTAGTTCTCCTATGAGGCAGGATGATTAGTTCTCCTATCAAGGCATCCTACCCATATAGTTTGGGACTCATGGGAAGTACCTCTCATCTGATCAATGAGCAGGGAAATGAGGTTAGGGACCATAGTAGTACTATCGATGGAAACATCGTTGTATCTACCGTACTATATATGCTAGGATGACCTCCATTGATCTGGGATCAATATGAGTGGCTTGAGACACTCTCTTGTGATATTTATCTGGGATCAATAAAACTAACTTCAGTTCAGTAAGTGTGATATGACACACTCTCTTCAGATGAAACTGACTTCAGGTCAGTAAAGAATGGTATGAGACATTCTTGATCAATTCTTCTTCTTCATGGTTCAGCAGAGCAGAGCTCAGTAGAGTAGAGCTTAGTAGAGCAAAGCAGAACAGAGCTCAATAGAGCAAAACAATGCAGGGCACTGATGGCAGAGATAGTACAGTTGGACAAATGGATCAGCGGATGGAGTTCTCCCTAGTTGAGAGGGAGTGTTAAAATTGGAAACTAGGGCCAAACTCCGTGTGGGTCATCTTATTAATGACAACTGATATTTTTCTTGGACTCATCTCATCGAGAGGTGTAGGATTGATCTAAAAATCATCCGATTCTGATAAGTATTCATGGAGATATGATTTTATTTGTTTTCTGGGACAATTCGTCAACATCAGCAAACAACTAATCTGCCCCCTGTTGTGCTCCACGTTTTACTATAAAAGGAGGAGGTCTTCAAGTCATTTACACACTCACTTCTCCTAAAGATATCTCTCCACTCGTTTGGGTTTAGTGGCTAGAGAGGTCAAGAAGGAGAAGCCATAGACATAGTGAAGAAAGGGTTCTATGTGCCCTAGACGCAATTGAAGAACGCAACCCTAGCTGCAGTCAAAGGAAGCTCAAATACACAGCCAAAAGGAGCCCTAACAACTGTTTAAAGGAGGCCCTAATACACAACAAAGAAGGAGCCCTATATGCAGCCAAGTGGAGGCTTTAATCCGCAGATCTAAGGAGCCCTATACGCAACCAAGTGGAGGCCCTAATCCGTAGCAAAGAAGGGAGATCTACCCATTGTTTAGGGGAACTTCTATACGTAACAAGGAAGCCCTAATCTGCAAACATGAGGAAGCCTTAAAGGAGCCTTAGCTGCATATCTAAGGAAGGGTTAAACATGCCCTAGACGCAGTTTATACATGCCTGAATGCAGGCCTAAACACAGTCACCTTAACACTATTCTAGGCCGCATTTGTGGAGGGTTTCATTTGCCCTTAGACTGCTGTGAGAAGGGATCTGAATGGTTCCTTATATGCAGTCTCATGACTGCCCTAGCCAAAGGAAAAGAGAAGGTTACAACAGTTCATTAGTGGGATGATTTGGGAGGACTACTATAACAAGGAGGACTGTTATGATGCACTGTGGAGGGCAACAACTCATTGGAGGACAACCAAAGTCATTAAGAGCAATTCTGGGCTAGCTTAGATGGGTTGTTACGGACTGTGGTCAGTACCCTAATCAGTCCCTGAATTGCATCATTATTACATGTTCAAGAGTTAACATTTCTATAGACTAAATGTTGTTGCGTTAATAATGATTAGATACTATTTGTGATATGTTTGTTGCTATGTGCTAGGCACAAGCCATAGCGCCATAGCAAGAGTTGTTATGGGAAGTGTATTAGGGTGTGCAACACAAGTGTATCAAGGTGCGACACAAGTGTATCAAGGTGCAACATAAGTGTATCAAGATGCAACATAAGGGGATGCAACATGATAGGCACAGTAAGGTACAGTTTGAAGATGCAGCACAAGGAGGTGCAACATGATGATATGGTGTAGCATCATGAAGTGTGCAACATGAAGATTAAGAGCAGCAAGATGGGTACAACATGATGAGGCACAACTCAACAATGATGCAACATGGTGCAGCTCTGTGATGGACATGGTATGATGGTGCAACATGGTGCAACATTGTGATAGGGTGATGGAATCACATGAGTCCATATCAGTTACCTCATGAGACATCTTCTTAGAGAAGATCTATGTTCTTATCTTATCAAGTCAAAGTGTTGACTTCTGATGTATATGTACTATCTCTCTCTCTCTCTCTACTGAACTATTGAAGAACATATAAGAAGAATTGATCAAGGGTTTCCCCACATCGGGGTTTGTCCCTGGCTAGCGCCACATCTTGTGTCCTCTTTTCTTGGCTTGTCTTCTGTGATTTATGTTTATGTTCTATCTGTAATTTACTTTAATGGTGATAAGATTGCTAATTTGGAAGAGATATTGAGCTAACTGTGAAAATTGAAATAAAATTCTCTAAGCACTAAACATACCTAAAATTAACAAAATACCATCCTAATATGGAAGAAAATTACTTCTTACCAACTATCACACTATCTTTTGAATAGGGATTCAACTCCAGCTAGGAGGAAAAAACCTCATACACCAATCTATATAATGATGTAGTGTTTGATAGACATCAAAATTTTCATTATTGTTCATATAATTGTTATAACTATATATTCTAGGTGTTTTGGATATGCTTATAAATAAAAAATTACATTTGATGGTTTCAAAAATAACAAACAAGCATTATGTGTTATAGCTTATGTTAGGTTAATTACTAAGCCAAATGTTTGACATACCAAAGAATTAAAATGAAAAATGGGAACAAATAGAAATGCACCTCATCTTATGCCTTAGAGATTGAGACTACACAGATGAGAAGAGGATTGGTATTTGAAGGAACTTTTGTGCTTGACGCTTGTTCTCCTGGTTTTAAGCTTGACTAACTACTCCCATATCTGCCAAGAGCTTGACCAAGGCCTCATCTTCTTGTCTAAGTTGACCAGTTATCTATTGTGATTTTTTGTTGCATGCTCAAGATGTGTACGATGGCATTATATTGAATATCCTTCTCCTTTGTCACTTAGGTATTGATTGATTTAAAGTGCCAATGTATATCAACCTAACTGAAGTATTTGGTATCCTTGCTCCCAATGAATCTAATATTTGATATGCATTTCACTAATTTAGTATCAAAAGCGTCAAATGATGTGATGGCTTGTTCCTCATAACCACTTGTTCAGTTCTTTCAACCTTAGCCTTGATTTTTGAAGGGAATCTAGTGGTAGTGAATTGTAGCCTCTTTGCCTTTGTTCTTTGTCATAGCTGGTTGCTTTGAGGAGGAACCATTGCTAGCATTTTGTAGCTTCTAGGCTTGACTCTACTCATTGTCCCAATTGAATTCTTTGTCTTGGGTGCCTTCCTATCCATACTTAATTATCAGTTTTGTTCCCTCCTCCCAAAAAATAGAGAACTGGGACGGGTAAAAAATCTCACATTCATAATCTTTAAATCTAATCTCCTAATGATCATAGTGAACCTCACACCTAGTGGTAAGGGTTTTCCTCCTTTTTCCAACAAAGCTACTCCACTTGCTTTATTCCATGCACCTCTAACGTTGAAAGCAAATTCCCACCCTGTTGTTCTTGCTCACAATATTAACCACCTTAAAATAAGGTTTTTAAGTCCTAGGAACTAAGGTTCTCAAGCTTGATCCACCTAAATCATTATCTATATTAATAATAAAAATACGAGAGCTCCACGACACTCCTTCCATGTCAAATATTTATCATCAAACCTACACCAAAAAAAAAGAAGCTAATAATCACCTTCAACCATCACTATTAAGTTACAATGACGATGATGAGAAGAGTAAGAATAAATATGAGACTAGCCCTGCCATAAGCTTGAGGAATAAGCCTCTTACATACCCTTAGTTTTCATCCTTGAGACATATAAAGTTGGGCCATGAGAAACCTTACTAAAGAAATTAACTAAAAGGCAGTGAAATATCGTCAAAATTGACGCAGAGTTAAAATCTGTGTGTGACTAAAACTCTACCACCGACTACATTAATTACACTCCTCGACATCTTCGGTGTCACATTGTGTTTGGGATGGTTAAAATGTTCAAGTTTTATTCTGGTGAAGCAAAAAGTTTTGTTGGGGAAGCTTTTATTTTTTGTTGTTCAGAATTTGGTTAAGCAAAAAATTAATATAATATCATATAATTTTAAAGTGGTTTTTAGGGATATTTGTCTAAAAATAATTGTGTCGATTTTATGTGTGCACTAGTATTTCTTATTTCTTATTTTTTGCTTTTGCAATATTTTATTTGGTGAAGAAATTGCAATGTGAATAATTTGTTATTTTGTTGTAAACAAAATAAACTGCATAATTAATTTTTTAGTTAGAAGAATTATTTCCAGTTACTACATTTCAAGAAATTTTCATAGCCCTAGGGGTAATGTTTCGACCCTCCTAGACATGTATATATACAAGTCAACTGAATTATTTGGAAAAAAATTAATCCATCAATAATCACATTGATTTTTGTGCAAGGAGAAGAAGAAAAGTTAGTGAAAGTCAAAGGAGAGTGAAGACAAGTTGCTTCTACCCTAATTCTATTACATGTGCGATGTTACTATGATTTTTCAGAGGCTATTATAGGGTCAAAATTCGATTATCCATTGCAGGTCTGAAAAATTTAGATATTCGACTAGATTTTAGAGATTTGATCATCTTTAACTATTGATGACTTTGACTTGTTTGAGGTGACTTGGAGGAGGATTGATTTGGGTCTTTGTGATAGCCTTAGTATTGGTTCTTATGTTTTGGATATCTCATTTTAATATGATTTTATAAGAAGAGGATTATTCAAATTCAAGTTTTTGTGATCCATATTTGGAATATTTGAAACTAATTTCAGAAGAAATCACATTTGTAAATTTAGGCCAACACGTTTCGAACCAACCAGTGTGGTTCATCATCAAGACAAGATGAAAGATCAGATCGTAGCTGTAAGTTAAATAGAGAGTTAATACATTCAAACAACTATTTGGAAACCTATTTTTTGACACTATAGGTAAAGGGACAAAATATTATAATTATTTATTTATTTCACTTATTTATTTATTTTAAAAAAATTAATAAATAAAAATAATACATAATAATTAGATACAACTAACATGACCATTCATTCCAAAAAATATAATAAGAAAAGATATGACATAATTCTAGATAAAGAAAAAGCGATATTCAAAATAAAATAATTATATCACTTTCCTTCCTCTAGAATTATGTCATATTCTTTTTTTTCTTATTATATTTTTTGGAATGAATGGTCATCTTAGTTGTTCTAATTATTTATGTATTATTTTTATTTATTAAAATAAATAAATAATAAATTTTAAATTATAATATTTTGTCCCTTTACCTATAATGTCAAAAAATAGCTATTTTTTAGCTGTTTCCACATAGCCGTTGGAATATATTGACTCTCTATTTAACTTACAGCTATGATCTGATCTTTCATCTTGTCTTAATGATAAACTATACTGGTTAGTTCGAAACGCATTGACCTAAATTTACAAATGTGATTTCTTCCAAAATTAATTTCAAATATTCTAAATATAAATTACATAAACTTGAATTTCACTATTAAATTCAATAATTTAAAAAAATTTGAAATGCTAAATCGATATAAAAGTTGTACGGTATCTAAAACATAAAATAACTATAATCAATACTTAAATTTATGTCTAAACTTTCTAAAACATGGAAAAAATTAGTTTTGAAGAGTTTTTTTAATCTTCTGCTGTGTTAGATTTTAAAGGAATTGTCAACCGAAATGGAAAAATTACGCGGATGACCAAAAGTGACTGTCTTTCATATTATTAGTTTCCATATTTTCAATGTTAGGTAGGTCTTGAATTTTGAAATATCTTCAGTTTTTAAAAATTGATTGCTTTGGTGACCAGGCCAGCAAAGTTGACTTTGAAGTTCTGTTGAGGGGCGTCGTCATCATAGGGGAAAAACCCCACGAGCATAACTTGCGTGGAAAGGGACAGGTCTTTGTTTCGGAGGTTTGTGCCTCTCCGACCACTACAATAATTAGTCTACTCCACGTTCAAAGAAATCTCCTACATCTCCCAATTCACACTTAGAATGTTTTGAAATACTTTGATATGGAGTTGAATATTTTTTAATTGGAGACTTGGAAGTATCTGGATGACAATATCTACTTGGCTTTAGCATTTGTAAGTTTGCTCACAAATTTAAATGTAGAGCTCTATTTTTTATCTTTTTCTTTCTCACCAACTTATTATATGATATTTTTTACTTGAGTTTTAGGATGTAAGTTTGCTTTCAAATTCAAATTTAAATTTAAACTTCTATTTCTTATCTTTTTCTTTCTCACCAACTTAATAAATGTTATTTAATCATCGTATGCATGAATCACTTTCATTGTATTGATAGTGTTTCTGTATTGGAAATAGGTAAACATCTATCTTTTACTTTTTCTTTCTCACCAACTTGTTATATGTTTTTAGCATTAATCACTTTCATTATATCGATAATTGTTTCTGCATTGAAAATGGGGTGTTAGATGAGAGGTTCTTTTAATGATAATTTTAACATGTGGTAACAATTTAAGATGTTGACAATATTTTTGCCATGATTGTTAAGTGGAAGGTTGTGATTATATATTGTCGTAATTAATAAAAGATTACTTCTTTTAGTAATATTTAATAAATAAAATATTAAGGTATAGTTGATTTGGTTAATTTAGTCTTGTAATTCCAATGATGCACCAGGCTTAATGGAGAAGTGGAGTTTGAGCATTTAGAAAAAACCACCCATATCCTTTCACATTCCATTGGGACAGGTAGTTGCAGAGTTTATACAAATATAGACATTCAGAGAAAACCTTATCCATTCACATTCCTCTAGGATAGGTAATGATGGAGGCTTTTTGAAAGTTGTCATCCCTTCAATATCTAATTGATCAACTCATAAGATTGTTTGTCACAAGTTGCAACATTAAGAGCAAGGACGCAGAAGATGAGAAACCATTGTTAAGTCTTCTAGAGGTAGCTATGTATGGCTTAAACCAACATATTATTTCATTTCAATAGTTCCATGTATTGAAGATGATGGTTTCTTTATTTATGGGATTAATTATTTGTTGGTTGTAGGCTGCATCATTCACTAAACATTTATCTTGGATCATTCTAGTTGTACAGTCTTATTGGTTTGAATTATTGTGTGAAGAGGTGAAAGAAAGGTCTTCGTTTGGGCAAAGCGTGTGGGAGATGTAGACAGCCTATAAAGAATTGAGTCACTAGAGAAAAAATAGACTTGTTGTACTAAAAGCTAAGCTTATTTCACAAAGACAAAAGGTTTGTATCTTTACTATGTTTACAATTATATGCACGAGAAGAGTATAATTGATATGAAAATTTAGGAAAATGTAGATTCAAAACCAAAAGAAAAGTGATACATAGAGTCATACTCTAGATTATATCCTCAAGCCTTGTGGTCATTGTCTATCATTGCCTATCAACATTCATTAACTACATTAGTTATATTTCTAAATTAATATATTATACATCGTTCTTAAGGGAAAAAGGACAATACCACATTTTATCCCTTTACATTTAGGATATGCCTTTATTTGATCTTTTTGTTGATTAGTCTATTACAATGGGATTGACGAATATCCATGTTGCTACATGGCATTTAATGTTACAACACGTGGTATACGAGTCATCAAATTCTAAAGCAATTAGAATATGATGGCCTATATACCACACGTCACAATATTAAATGCTACATAACAATGTGTACATTGCTCGAAATGGTAAGAGTGACATTTCAAATAAAATCTCTTGAAATAATAATGCATTTTCAATCCATTAACAATGAAGTTATGCATGACATAAGACTAAAGAGGTACTTTTGTTGCATCATTATCAAAAAATAGGTATATTTAGTATTGCCATCCATAGAAATAAATACTTGCTACTTGTTATAAGCAAACAAAGATTTTTTAAATTAACACCAATATGTTTTGAACGCTATCTAACTACTTAGAAAAATGTAATATTGTGAGATTAAAAAGACAATTTAAATTTTTTTCGGGGGCGGGGCAAAAAAAGACAATTTAAATTTACTTGAACATGTGAGCAAAAAAACATAGATAATATATTTTTTAATTTTAGTTGTAAATCAACCTAGATTTAAAACCAAACTTACACAATTAATTCACTATAATATTGGGAGATTAAAAAAATAATTTAAATTTACTTGGACATATAAAAAAAAAAATAAAACATAAATAACATATTTTATTAATTTTAGTTATAAATCAACACAAGTTTAAAACCAAATCTATATAATTAATTCACTATAACCTTTTTATATCATATAAATGAAAGATTTTTTTTTTTTTTTTACTATAGGTGTGTACCACGTCTCATAATCAACTAGGTTCCTACTAATGGGCATAGACTGCATGCATTTCAAGCAAATTTGTATTAAAGTACCGAAAAAATATTCTCTCTGGTCGAGTGACTTTGTTCCTACCAAGGCTAGGCTTTAGACTCCCAGGCTTCCCATGCTACTGAACCCAACTAGCAAGGTGCTAGGCTTAGTTTGAGTAAGGCAGGAAAGGGAAGGAGAACATGAAAGGAACATAAACTTCTTTTAGTACGGTCTGAGCCCGTTGCCTGGGTAGGTCACTCCTTAGCGCTTAGGCTTATAGTATAACCTTATCCCTTGGTACGATCATAACCCCATTCTATCTCTTGGTACGATAAGTAATAAGCCTAGGTGTTTACATTTATGACTAAGCAATAGTGCACTTCCCTCCGGCTCTGCTACTGGGTTAACGTAACTCGCCCTAGCCCTCTCCCATTGGTCGAGTGACTCCGTCCCTCACCTTCTTAAGTAAAGACTTTTCTTTGTAATGTAAGCCTTTCTTCCTCTCCCTAAAATTAAGCCATCATTCCTAACCCTTATGGTCAAACCTTAATGAAAATCGTCAAAATAATTATATTAATATATTATATATATATAATATATATATATATATTTTTTTTTTTTTTAAATATTAAATAATAATAAATCAATAAAACCATTAAATTCAACCCATACCTCAATAAAACTATTAAATTATATAATGCTTACACATCAACCCATACCTGAAATTTAGGAAACTAAAACTCAAGTACAATTTTAAATTATATGTATAATTCACGTGAGAAATTTTATAATTGAGATTAATCTACTGCAGAATTTCCGAAGGTCATATCGACCACGAAGATATGTCATTTTCTTTAAAATCTCAGTAAAAAGTTTTGACACATTTTACTTTTCCATTTTATATATAATGACGGTACTTTAAAGAGTTAAAAGAGAGCATAATAAATCTTAAACCAAATATATGATGTTACACTTTCCCAATACAAGTCTTAGACACTTATTGCTTTCCCATGCGTATGTCACGGACCTAATGATGGCAGGTTAAGTCTTAAAAGATGCCAACATAAACGTTAAAATAAATATCATATCACACATTTTAGATCATGATCTTCAAGGTAATTATATCATGTCTTTTTGTCCCCGTGATTATCGTTACAATATTTATATGTACTAAAACTTACCAGATCAAAGATTATATAAAAGTTACTGGCATACTCCCAAAGTAAGGGAAGGAAATGTTGATTAAAGTAGTGTAGTGATATCACTTGAATTTAGAGATTTTGTTTTTAAATGAAAATGAATATTTAAAAATATAGTAAAGATAAATATGAATATATTTATGAGGAAAGGATTTCATGTAAAAAGCTACGAAATATGTATATTTTATTATTAAAATTATAATATATTATAATTTAATAATGTGATTAATTTGAAAAAATTATTTCTATATTATGGATCACAAAATTTTTAGATATATTAATAATACTTGTATATTATTAAATCAATTTTTGATATATTTCAAAATTACTCGAATACGAAAAACAAAATGTTATTATTATGTATCACCAAAACAATTTAATTAGAGACTTGACACTATTATTTATATATATGAGACGATCATTACCTTATAATGATTCATTAAAGTTTTATCCATGGTTCTTACAAAATGTGGTTATATAAAGACGAGGAAAAGCCTTTCACTTAAGATGACCATTAAAGTACCAAACCTCATGAATAAGTTTGGTATACTTTTCCATTTTGGTTGTTATGACCTCAACGTCTTGAGGTTGTTATGACCTCATCGAACTAGAACATATTGTAAATAAAAACTTATAAAAGCAAGTTGGTTGTGCCAAACCTTGATATGCATTGACATGAGAAGAGAAAAAAACTGTTAGTGTTGCAAACAAAAAAACAATGAGTCATAACAACTATTGGATAGAATCTCCAAGCATTCGTGCTAGTTGGTCATTGTCCTCATCCAAGGAGGAGGAGATGTTGGTTGATCTCCTAGCTAGAATGATCAACTCATGATATATCCTATCAATTTTTTCCTCCAACTCTGCCAATCAAATAGAATTCTCCTTCTAAGTCCTCTTGTACCTCCCTATGCCTCCTACAATATTCAAATGACATTTAAGCTTGTGCTAGCTTCGTTCTATGATCAATGAAGTGACAAGACCAAAAATTCCATGCCTCAAATGAAGTACCATACAAATCTGTTAAAATTGGAAACTAGGGCCAAACTCCATGTGGGCCATCGTATTAATGACAATTGATATTTTTCTTGGACTCCTCTCATTGAGAGGTGTAGGATTTATCTAAAGATCATCCAATTTTGATAAGTATTCATGGAGATATGATTTTATTTGTGTTATGGGACAATTCGTCATGGTCGACCAACAACTAATCTGCCCCCTCTTGTGCTCCACGTTTTACTATAAAAGGAGGTCTTCAAGTCATTTACACACTCACTTCTCCTAAATATCTCTCTCCACTTGTTTGGGTTTAGTGGCTAGAGAGGTCAAGAGGGAGAAGCCCTAAACGCAGTGAAGAAAGGGTTCTGTGTGCCCTAGACGCAGTTGAAGAACACAACCCTAGCTGCAGTTAAAGGAAGCTCAAATACGCAGCCGAAAGGAGCCCTAACAACTTTCTAAAGGAGGCCCTAAGCCAAAAAGGAGCCTTAACAGTTGCCTAAATGAGGCACTAATACGTAACAAAGAAGGAGCCCTATACGTAGCCAAGTGGAGGCCCTAATCCACAACAAAGAAGGGAGATCTACCCACTGTTTAGGGGAACTTCTACACGCAGCAAGGCAGCCCTAATCCACAGACATGAGGAAGCCTTAAAGGAGCCTTAGCTGCTTATTTAAGGAAGGGTTAAATGTGCCCTAGACGCAGTCTATACATGGTTGAACGCAGGCCTAAATGCAGTCACCTTAACACTATTCAAGGCCACATTTGTGGAGGGTTTCATGTGCCCTGAGACTGCTATGAGAAGGGATCTAAATGGTTCCTTATATGCAGTCTCATGACTGCCCTAGCCACAAGAAATGAGAAGGTTACAACAGTTCATTAGTGGGACGATTTGGGAGGTCTACTATATCAAGGAGGATTGTTATGATGCAGCATGGAGGGCAACAACTCATTGGAGGACAACCACAGTCATTAAGAGCAATTCTGGGCCAGCTTAGATGGGATGTTAGGGATTGTGGTCAGTACCTTAATCAATCCCTGAATTGCATCATTACATGATGTTCAAGAGTTGACATTTCTATAGACTAAATGTTGTGGCGTTAATAATGATTGGACACTATGTGTGATATGTTTGTTGCTATGTGATAGGCCGCAGGCCATAGCACCATAGCAAGAGTTGTTATGGGAAGTGTATTAGGGTGTGCAGCACAAGTGTATCAAGGTGCAACACAAGTGTATCAAGGTGAAGCATAAGTGTATCAAGATCCAACACAAGGGTATGTAGCATGATAGGCACATTAAGGTACAGTTTGAAGATGCAACACAAGGAGGTGAAACATGATGATATGGTGCAGCAACATGATGAGTGCAACATGACGTGTGCAGCATGAAGATGAAGAGCAACAAGATGGGTACAACATGATGAGGTACAACTCAATAGTGATGCAACATGGTGCAACTCTGTGATGGACATGGTATGATGGTGTAGCATGGTGCAACACTGTGATAGGGTGATGGAATCACATGAGTCCATGTCAGTTACCTCATGAAACATCTTCTTAGAGAAGATCTATGTTCTTATCTTGTCAAGTCAAAGTGTTGACTTCTGATGTATATGTACTATCTCTCTCTCCCTCTCTCTATTGAACTATTGAAGAACATATAAGAAGAATTGATCAAGGGTTTCCCCACATTGGGGTTTGTCCCTGGATAGCGCCACACCTTGTGTCCTCTTGACTTGGCTTGTCTTCTGCGATTTATGTTTATGTTCTATCTACAGTTTACTTTAATGTTGATGTGATTGCTAATCTGGAAGAGATATTGAGCTAACTGTGAAAATTGAAATAAATTTCTCTAAGCATAGAACATACCTAAAATTAAAATGGTATCAGAGCTGAGGTGAAGACAAATCCCAAGCAAGAGTGAAAGAGCAATCACAGAAAACAGTTGGGAAAGGACAAAAGGATCAATGGATTCCTCATCCCTCTTCTAATTGACCAAGGGTGAAGTCAAAGCAGAGAATATTATCAGAATGGTGTAACAAAAGTTTCTGATGGCCTACCTGAAGATCACTTCAATGGGAAAACCAAATCTAAGGGTGTAAGGAAAGGAAGATGCCTTGGTTGAAATAAGTTCGGCCATTATGCAAAGGAGTGTCTGACTGGTAGGGACACATCACTTGATGATGAAAACAATCGTTCCAGGGACATCTTCAATGATCAGAGGAATGATAGGTAATGCAGGTCATCAAGGATACAACTGACTCTTTAGAGAAAGCAAGGAACCCTAGTGCTTTAAGGCACTCCATCAGATAGAAGGGTGCTCTCTCTCTAATTTGGTAGAGATGGAAACATTCATGGGATTATACTTGGAGCCGATGCCACCTATCTTGGAAAGGGTGTTACCCCTCAATTGGATGAGGGTAACTCGATTATTTTACAAAATCTCTTTTATGTACCTGATCGCAAGAAGAACTTGGTGTTCATTTCGTCAATGGAATTCAAAGTTTTCAGGGTGGCATTCATCGATGGAAAGGTACGTGTTTGAAAATGAAATTTTCAAAGATGCTTTTACTCATGGGTTCAAGTTTGTCAATTTGTGTCAAGTTGCAAGATGGTCCATTGGGGATCATGACATATCTCATATATAACACCTGAAATCTACTTTATGAGGCCCTAACCGATGTGAGTCAGATAGTGACTTGAATACCTAAATTCAAGAAGAGCATGAAGTTACATGTCTGAGATGTACTGAAGGAAAATCTTACAAGGGGACCATTCGCCTCATGTAGCAGGTCCACAGGTTTGGAACAACCTGAGGGGATTGAGATTCATGATTTATAATCTCATGTATACAGGTGGAAGAAAGCCATCTATGGCTTGAAGTAAAACACCCCGGGCCTAGTATGAGAGGATTGATAACTCTCTGATGAAGCTGAGATTCACTAAAAGTGAAGCTGATCCAAACCATTGTTTGAAGGTTGTGGATGATAGACATCTCATACTGGCACCTTCTGAGAAATGACCTATTTATGACAGGTGAAGACCCTCTCACTTACAGAAGTAAGAGGGAGTTGGATTCCAGATATGGAATGGAAAACTGCAAAACTGTGACTACCTCGAGGATCTTAACTTTCAGAAGCTATATGGTGGTGATGCCAGACCAGATTTGGTAAATGCCTCTGAGTTTCATAAACTCATTTGCATTGATGTTCTTGGTGAACTTCCGTCCGTATATATGCATTGTAGTTAGCATGGTGAGCTCATATTTGGTTGAGCCTCACTAGATTGGTGCCAAGAATCTCCTGAGATATCTTCAGGGCACAATCTCTCATGGATTGAGATACATTGTCAGAAATATGAAGCTGCATGATTATTCAAATGTTGACTGGGGAGGCAGTGTGGAGGATCGCTAGAGCACTTCTCAGTATTTATTCTCTCTGGATTTTGCTTCAATATCATGGATGAGTAGGAAGCAGAAGTCGGTTGCTATAAGCACCGCCGAGACCGAATACATATCTACGAGTATGATCTCGTGTGAGGCTGCCTGGTTGTGGAAGCTCATCGGTGAGCTGTTTGTACACATGATGAAGACCATTGTGATTCTTTGTGACAACCAGGGGGGATTCGATTATTGATGAATCCCGTATTCGATGATTGCTCCAGCAGATAGACATCAAATTCTACCTTATCTGGGATATGGTAAGTCAATGAGAGAGGAGGCTCCATCACATTGAGACTGATGTGTAGGTTGCGGACACTTTGTCAAAGCCCCGGGGAAAGGTGAAATCTGTGATTTTCCCGAATGACTTGGAGTCGTTGAGAGACCTTCGTATAAGGGAACTACATGTTGCATGCATTGAGCTCTGGGAGCTCTAGAGGGCTTGGAGTACTTACTGGAGTGACATACAACCATAGGGCGACTCACCCTCCCCTGGTGGTGCGCTATGTATAGGATGACAGTTTCAACCTTTCCCTATGATACCTTGTGGCGACTATGGAACATGATGATTAATTCTCCTGTTGGCTAGGATGATTAGTTCTCCCGTGGAAACTATGGAAAGGATGATTAGTTCTCCTGTGGGCCGGGATGATTAGTTCTCCTGTGGCAATTGTGAAACAAGATGATTAGTTCTCCTGTGGGTCGCGATGATTAGTTCTCCTATGGCAACTTCGGGATAGGATGATTAGTTCTCCTGTCGAGGCATCCTACCCATACATTATGGGAATCATGGAAAGTACCTCTCATCTGATCAATGAGCAGGGAAATGGGGTTAGGGACCATAGTAGTACTATCAATGGACACATCATTATATCTACCATACTCTCTATGCTAGGATGACGTCCATTGATCTGGGATCAGTATGAGTGGTTTGAGACACTCTCTTGTGATATTGATATGGGATCAATAAAACTAAATTCAAGTTAGTAAGAGTGATATGACACACTCTCTTCAGATGAAACTGACTTCAGGTCAATAGAGAATGGTATGAGACATTCTCAATCAATTATTCTTCTTCATGGTTCAACAGAGCAGAGCTCAATAGAGCAGAGTAGAACAGAGCTCAGCAGAGCAGAATAGTGCAGGGCATTGATGGCAGAGATAGTACAGTCAGACAAATGGATCAACGGATGGAGTTCTCCCTAGTTGAGAGGGAGTGTTAAAATTGGCAACTAGGGCCAAACTCCATGTGGGTCATCTTATTAATGACAACTGATATTTTTCTTGGACTCCTCTCATTGAGAGGTGTAGGATTGATCTAAAGATCATCCGATTCTAATAAGCATTCATGGATATATGATTTTATTTGTGTTATGGGACAATTCGTCAACATCAACCAACAACTAATCTGCCCCCTTTTGTGCTCCACGTTTTATTATAAAAGGAGGAGGCCTTCAAGTCATTTACACACTCACTTCTCCTAAAGATCTCTCTCCACTCGTTTGGGTTTAGTGGCTAGAGAGGTCAAGAGGGAGAAGCCCCAGACACAGTGAAGCAATGGTTCTATGTGCCCTAGACGCAATTGAAGAACACAACCCTAGCTACAGTCAAAGGAAGCTCAAATATGCTGCTAAAAGGAGCCCTAACAACTATCTAAAGGAGGCCCTAATACGCAGCAAAGAAGGAGCCCTATACACAGCCAAGTGGAGGCCCTAATCCACAGTAAAGAAGGGAGATCTACCCACTGTTTAGGGGAACTTCTACATGCAGCAAGGAAGCCCTAATATGCAAACATGAGGAAGCCTTAAAGGAGCATATCTAAGGAAGGGTTAAACGTGCCCTAGACATAGTGTATACATGGCTGAACGCAGGCCTAAACATAGTCACCTTAACACTATTCTAGGCCGAATTTGTGGAGGGTTTCATGTGCCCTTAGACTGCTATGAGAAGGGATCTAAATGGTTCCTTATATGCAGTCTCATGACTGCCCTAGCCATAGGAAAAGAGAAGGTTACAACAGTTCATTAGTTGGACGATTTGGGAGGACTACTATAACAAGGAGGACTGTTATGATGCAGCGTGGAGGGAAACAACTCTTTGGAGGACAACCAAAGTCATTAAGAGCAATTCTGAGCCAACTTAGACGGGTTGTTATGGATTGTGGTCAATACCTTAATCAGTCCCTGAATTACATCATTATTACGTGTTCAAGAGTTGACATTTCTATAGACTAAATGTTGCTGCGTTAATAATGATTGGACACTATCTGTGATACATTTGTTGCTATGTGCTAGGCTGCAAGCCATAGCACCATAGCAAGAGTTGTTATGGGCAGTGTATCAGGGTGTGCAGCACAAGTGTATCAAGGTGCAACACAAGTGTATCAAGGTGAAACATAAGTGTATCAAGATGCAACACAAGGGGATGCAACATGATAGGAACAGTAAGGTGCAGTTTGAAGAAGTAGCACAAGGAGGTGCAACATGATGATATGGTGCAGCATCATGATGTATGCAACATGAATATTAAGAGCAGCAATATGGGTACAACATGATGAGGTACAACTCAACATTGATGCAACATGGTGTAGCTCTGTGATGGACATGGTATGATGGTGCAACATGGTGCAACACTGTGATAGGGTGATGGAATCACATGAGTCCATATTAGTTACCTCATGAGACATATTCTTAGAGAAGATCTATGTTATTATCTTATCAAGTCAAAGTGTTGATTTCTGATGTATATGTAATATCTCTCTCTCTCTCTCTCTCTGCTGAACTATTGAAGAACATATAAGAAGAATTGATCAAGGGTTTCCCCAAATTGGGGTTTGTCCCTAGCTAGCACCACATCTTGTGTCCTCTTGTCTTCTGTGATTTATGTTTATGTTCTATCTACAATTTACTTTAATGCTGATGTGATTGCTAATTTGGAAGAGATATTGAGCTAACTGTGAAATTGAAATAAATTTCTCTAAGCAATAAACATACCTAAAATTAACAAAATCCCATCCTAATATGGAAGACAATTACTTCTTACCAACTATCACACTATCTTTTGAATAGGGATTCAACTCTAGCTGGGAGGAAAAAACCTCATACACCAATCTATCTAATGATGTAGTGTTCGATAGACATCAAAATTTTCATTATTGTTCATATAATTGTTATAACTATATATTCTAGGTGTTTTAGATATGCTTATAAAAAATTACATCTGATGGTTTCAAAAATAAAAAACAAGAATTATGTGTTATAGCTTATGTTAGGTTAATTACTAATCCAAATGTTTGACATACCAAAGAATTAAAATGAAAAATGGGAACAAATAGAAATGCACCTCGTCTTATGCCTTAGAGATTGAGGCTACATAAATGAGAAGATTATTGGTATTTGAAGGAACTTTTGTGCCTAACGCTTGTTCTCTTTGTTTCAAGCTTGAATAACTACTCCCATATCTGGCAAGAGCTTGACCAATTGCTTTCATATCTAATGGGAGCTAGACTATCTACTTCCATATCCCACAAGAGCTTGACCAAGGCCTCATCTTCTTGTCTAAGTTGACCAATTATCTATTGTCGTTTTTTGTTGCATTCTCAAGATGTGTACGATGGCATTATATTGAATATCCTTCTCCTTTGTCACTTAGGTATTGATTGATTTAAAGTGCCAATGTATATGAACCTAACTTCTTAGCTTCTACATCTTTCCTTTAGAAGCTAAGTCCTAGGAACTAAGGTTCTCAAGCTTGATCCACCTAAATCATTATCTATATTAATAATAATAAAAATACGAGAGCTCCACGACACTCCTTCCATGTCAAATATTTATCATCAAACCTACACCAAAAAAAAAAAAGCTAACAATCACCTTCAACCATCAATATTAAGTTACAATGACGATGATTAGAAGAGTAAGAATAAATATGAGACTAGTGCTGCCATAAGCTTGAGGAATAAGCCTCTTACATACCCTTAGTTTTCATCCTTGAGACTTATATAAAGTTGGGCCATGAGAAACCTTACTAAAGAAATTAACTAAAAGGCAGTGAAATTTCTTCAAAATTGATGCAGAGTTAAAATCTTTGTGTGACTAAAGCTCTACTACTGACTACATTAATTACACTCCTCGACATGTTCGGTGTCACATTGTGTTTGGGATGGTTAAAATGTTCAAGTTTTATTCTGGTGAAGCAAAAAGTTTTGTTGGGGAAGCTTTTACTTTTTTGTCGGAATTTTGTTGAGCAAAAAATTAATATAATATCATATAGTTTTAAGTGGTTTATTTTAAACATTAAGTAAGAAGCTCAAGGAAATTAAGAAGATCAAGGATGGACCAAAATTTTTGAAAAAAAAAAAAAAAAATCGACCCATCCTTGATCTTGTTACATTCCTTGAGTTTCTTACTTTGATCTTCGATCCTTGATCTTCTTACTTTCCTTGAGCTTCTGACTTTGATCTTCGATCCATCCTTGATTTTTTTTTTCTTTGAAAAAAGTTAACTTATCTAAGAAAATTTGAATGTTCTGAAGAAAAGTCGACAGTAAATTTTTTATTAACATTTTGCCCCATCTCGCTAAAAGGAAGGTTCTGTTGATGCCTCGAAAATCGCTGCAACAACATCGGGGAAAACCACCCGCTCCGGACCTTAAAGGCAACTCCTTTTCCGTTTGGTGTGGTGGCTCCGACTGGAAATAATGGGACCGGTTTCCCAATAATTTGAAGATGGGATGGATAAGTGTTGGATTTCTAATATCTAATGATAATGGATGATGATTTAATCTACACAGTAAAATTATAAACAACTAATCTATCCCGGGGAATTTCTGCTTTAGTGTAACTTTTGATGATCTTTATCCACAAACAAGCATATAGATGACTCTATTAGTAAATAAAGACATTTATTCATATGATAATTACTTTGTTCAAGTAGTTGAACAAAGTAATAATTAAAACATTATTACACTATTCTTCATATATCAATTGGGACATAAAATGATTAAAATTAATAACACTCCTTTAAACATTCAATAGTGGATGAAGCATAAGGGCTGCCTGTTAAAACAATGTATATATCCAATGATAGCGAAGATTAAAGTAAATGCCTATTCACATTAAGAGATGACAGCCAAGAGCAGTAGATCAATAGTACCATAGGTTATTTGAATCACTCCTGATTATCAATTGCATTCAAATTCTTCTTCTAACTTAGAAACACTTCCACAATAAAGCAATAGTGCACATATCATCAAAGCTTTCTTCGTTAAAATTCAGAATACTGGTCCAGTCTTCATAAAAAATATATCAGAAGTACAATAGTGTAACTTACTGATTTGAGTTTATACAAAAACTGAGGACCCTTTCCAAATGCATGAAAGGGTCTATAAATACTATCTACACTAACTAATTATGAAATAAAAATGCTACTAGGTGGTATAACTAGATCATGAAAATCTCCTCAAAATAGGCCTGTTTGCAGTCGGTAGCATAATTCACTGTTTCAGATGATCTTCCTTTGGCTTGAGCTGACAGATAGCAAGCATTGGTTGCAATTCTAGAGGGTTACTCAGACGAGAATGCAACTGGGCTGAATATGTGGCATCGTGAATTTCGGGAATCATGTAACCGATTGCATCGGTTAAACATTTGAGCGCTACCCTTTGACTGTATGGTTTAACTAGGAAAAACCAAAAGGTATCCCAAGTTAAACTTTGGATGCCTGCAATTAATCTCCCATTCTTATCCAATCTTGATTGCATGTTTGTTCCAATGCTTTGGCTGACAAAAATTTACCTAGAGTGCACTGTGAAATCAAGTTAGATAGATGAAGACTATCATTGATTAACTCAATTAAATTACTGGTTGATAATCTGCATCTTGAGGTTTCTCTTTCTGCTTTCTCAATTGTGACTGCCATTCTAGGAAAATGATTTCTTTATGTGACTCTAGAATTTTAGGCAGATTCGCGGCTTGCTCTTCATTGGTTTCTTGCCAAGCAAGAAAGTTGGTTAAAGTCTCATCGACCTGGTCAAAATCTTGCCTAGCGTCGATTGATTTGTCAATTATTGCTGAAGTAATCTCATAGAGGGGCTCAACCAGGGAAATATTATGACATAGCAATTTTAACTATGTAATCAATGCTTTATTGATCTGGAGAGCTTCGGACCTGAAATCTGCTAGTTGAGGAAGATCTTTGAATTTTTCTACCTGTTGTGATAGTTGAGCAATTTGCTCATCTTTTGTCTTACTCTTTTGTTCATTCATTGTCTTCAGCTTGGCTAATGCTGCGGATAATTTATTTATTTTTTTTATTTTTT